>RJWM01001850.1:0-142522 GCA_004363535.1 Dasyprocta punctata | reverse complement strand
GGAATAAAAGGAGATTCAAGCTCTTTTGTTCTGGGACTCTTAGCTTTCCTAAAACTTTCATCTCACTGCATTTAAAAACACTGGTAGAAGCAGCACCAGAACCCAGCAAGACCTGCCCTGCAGAGCAGCCTAGGAAGCAAACAGACCTGAGGGGAGGTGCGGGGGGAGGCAGTGGTGTCAACCCTAGTTCAGCACCCTGCTGTTTCTTACAGACCCAGGCCTGGAGCCCAGAGTCGGGGCCTGGGGTGTGGGATCTTGGAAGTCTGTGTTGTCTCACGGGTGTGACGGGCGTGTGTGTAGGGAGCTGAGAAACGTCATCTTGGGCCGGGGTGCTGGACTGGGGTAGGAGAGACTGGAACGGAGATTCACTCCCTGGCTTTGCGGGGAAGCTGCCCCGGCACCTGCCGCGCTCAAATCCACCTTGCCCTGCCCCCACTCCCTCTTCCTGCCTTTTGTCTGCCCATTTCTTGCCCGGAAAAGGTCTGGGACTTGCAAGACTTGCCTAAGAGATGCCATTTCTAAATGGATCCAGCTTTTGTTCTAAGCGGATGCTTCCCACAGCCTCCTGAGTCACAGGCTGCTGGCAGAAGGCAGGCCACATGGCAATGACAAGAACAGTCACATAAAGCTCTTCCTACATGCCAGGTACCAAAGTGCAATCTCTCTCAATTCTCCCAGTAACTCCATGAGGAAGCCCCACTTTACAGGTGAGGAAACCGAGGCTCAGACGGATAACATCGTTTGTACCAAATCATAGTTTCAGAGAACCCGAGTCGGCGTTTCAACCCAGCTTCGTGCGACCCCGTCCTTAGCCACTGCGCTGCCGCATGCTCTACAAAACAAGTTTAGCTTTGCTTTTAATTCATAGGTCCACTTCTGGACTTCCACTTTTACAAAAATGGATTCCTAAGTTTCCCATTAATTATAGAATCCTGTTGCTCAGCGCGGGAGTGGCGTTCTGAGACACGCATCCTTCCAGGAGCCTGTGACTCTGCAAACCTCACAGGGGCACCTACAGGGACCTACGTGGATGAGGACACCACTGGCCCTGGCCTCTTGGTGAACCAGAGACTCAGCAAACATGAGTTTTCTTTTTTGAAGGCGAGAGTACACTCTGGAATAATGATAAAAGTACAAGATGGTTTTTTTGTTTTGGGTATTTTGTTTGCTTGTTTTGTTTTGTTTTTTAGGTAGGATCTTGCTAAGTAGTTTAGGCTGGCCTCAAACTCAGGGTGCTCTTCCTGTCTCAGCCTCCCAAGTGCTGAGATTACAGGCATGCACCATGACACTTGACAAAGGACATTGTAGTAAATGCAAACACCATCTTTTTTTGTTTTTTTAAAATCATTATGTCAAGTGCACGGTGCTGCATGGAACTGTCTTTGCTGTTATTTTATACAACCGATAGCATAGTAGCTTTGTTTGCACCAGCCTTGCCACCGACATGGGAGGAGTGTGCTGTGCTGGGACTTCATGGTGGCGTCTGGGCCACCAGGCAGTAGGAATCTCTCAGCTCCACCATGTGTGGGACCACTGTCTTGTATGCAGTTCATCATTGATCAAGTTTCATGCCTGTCATTTCCTGATCCTATGAGAAGCGCGGGGAACTAGAGAGGCAACTGCCCTGAGCCACAGCCCAGGGACCCTGTCTGCCTCCTTGGCCCGGAAGGCTGTGTTCCAGGTGCTGTGTCCCTGGGAGAAGCCATCAGGACATTGTGCCAGTTGTGGGGATGGCTGTCATCAAATCATGTCACTTTTCAGGGGTTGGCTTTTAGTCCCTGCCAGGGGCAGCTTTCCCTGTCTTCTGCCTCCCTCTTCCTCTGTGCTTCTGACTTCACTGTCCATTCACAGCAGGCGATTTCTGTCAACTGTGCTTTTGGAAATTCAGCTGCATTAGTAACAGTAGATGACCTGCTTGTAGCCAGGTGGGATCCAGGACATCTGTGCTGATTGACCTCACTCTTCCATGACCCTTAGTGTCCGGACAATGGCCAGCTGCCTTTGACCAGAGCCACCCCTAACCTTGCAAGGCAGGGACTGGCAGCTGTGAGTGTCATCATTGTGTTACCTAAAGCCTCCAATGAATCCCTATGTTCTAGTCAGCCTTCCCACTCTTTTCCAATCATTCATCATCCATCTACTCATCCATCCATCCATCCATCCATCCAGCAATCCATCCATTCATCCATTCATCTTCATTTATGCTTTCATTAACTCATCTGATGACAGCTTGCTTTATTTAGCTCCAACTTTCCTGTTTTCCAAAGCACTTACCATTTTATATCACACCAGTGTTTCCATCCTACAATTTTTTTTTTAAGGACCGGGGATCGAACTCATGATCTTGTGCTTACCAGGCAAGTGCTTGAGCCACTGAACTAAATCCCCGGCCCTCTACTTTCCCACTGTTAATTGTCTTCCTCTCTACCACATCTACCAGACTAGAATGAAAGATGCATGAGGACAAGAATCTTGGTCTTATATCCTGGTGTCCTAAGGGTCACCAATAGATATGTAATAAATATTTGTTGAATGACTAAAAGGAATAATGATGTATAATGGCTATAATGAAGAAGATACAAGTTTATGGGAATTAAGATAAACTGAAGACTTCAAGGCTTATAAAGAGTGCCACTGTCTGTCAAAGCCTGAATGCGTGGTGCTTGCTTCTGTCTGAACTTGAGTTTTCTTCCCTAAGGAGGGAGACTTTGGGCCAGGCGGGAAGAATTTGAGTTCCTTCTCTGGTATTCCGAGATCTCCAGCAACTGACCTGTCATACTCTGCCTTCTCTTACAGGTCACCCCCAAAACTGGGATTGTTCACGCTTTCTAAACTGACTTTCTGGGGTTTTTAATACCTTGGCCCTTTGTGCGAGCTTTTCCCCCTCAGGCTTCTCCTCCACGTTCTTGTCCAGCTGGAAACCCTTCTGCCATCTATCTGTGGCTGAGTTCAGATCGTAACGCCTTTAGAAAATCTTCCTGGTCTTTTTATTTTTTCCCTTTAGGGGTAAAGTGTGGCTCACCTTCCACTCTTTGTAATCTTCTCTATTAAACAATCTCTCGGATGGTAAATTTGCTTATTTCTCTTTCTTCCATGGAACATGAGAAAAGGTTTATGAGATGTCATTGAAACCTGAAGCACATATTTAAACTAAAAATTCTATTCTAGTAAAAGATACATTACCATTAACTGTCCCAAATCATCCCTCTCACTTTGAACACACTTGCCCCGTGATTCTTGTCACTTCCTAAAGTACTTCGGTGTCTTCAGTTGTGTTTTTCTGAATCAATTCAATACATTTACCTTTCATGGTCATTTTGACTTCCTTTAGTCCTTGCTAGGTCTCCTCTTAGGAGGAATGTGAGGTGCTTGTCTCGGGTGTTTTGTTACAGACCTGGCAATCCATTAGTTGGCTTGGCCATCTCTTGGCTCTTCTCTGTCCTTGCTATGGTATCGGATGAAGCCACATTTCTTCTGTAAAGCAAACATGCCTGCAAATGCACGGCCTGGCACAGCCTTGCAGAAGAGAGGATCTCCATAAGCAGTCTGTCCTCCGGTCCCTTGGGTTATCTAATTTAGAGCTGGGACCTCCATGGGGGTCCAGGGCAGAGAGGAGCCTGCGTGGGGCTATCTGGGGTACTCAGCAATGGGGGAAAATGTCTCAGAAGAGAGGCTGCCTTGCTGTGCCCTCTGCTGCCTGTCGTGTGGCTGTGGGTGGTTCAGTGCTGTGCCTACAGGGGTGTGGAAAGGGTGACAGGAACTTGGACAACATCTGCAATTTTGGAGCCCGCACAGCCTTCATGAAATCTCTTTCTGGCGATGGCTTGGCTTGGGTGTGCCTAGCTCCCTTGCCAGGGCACACACTGCTAGCACCCTCTGATGGCTTGCCAGCCCGTCATCTTTGTTCCTAGGAACCTCAAACCCACCGTTATAGTGGTGAGTAGGCCCTGTGGTGACTGCTCACATACACTGTGTCATCGCACCCCGCATAAGGTTCCTACTGCTGCTGTAATAAAAGTTCACCAACTTCATGGCTTTAGACAGCGTGCATTTATTCTCCCACAGTCCTGGAGGTCAGAGTCTGAGGCCAACCCTGCTGGGCTAAAGTGGAGCCACTACCAGTGCAGCTTCCTGGCCCTGGAGGCTCTGAGGGAAGAACCCACTTCCCAGCTAGTCCAGCTTCTAGAGGTCACCTGGTGTCCTTGGCTCATAACCCCCTTATCCTGTCCCTCAGCCTCTTGTTCCCACCACATCCACTGCCACGGACTCCACTCTCCTGCTCCTCCTCTAAGGACCCTTCGCGTTGCATTGGGTACCTGGGGAATCCAGGATCATCTCAACACAGGGTCTGCAAAGTACTTTTCCCGTCTTAGAAAGCACGTTTCCAGGGTCCATCAATTAGGATCTGAACACTAGGGTGGGGACATTACTCTGCCAGCCAAAGACTGACATTCTGTCTGTGGTGGGGAATACAGACCTTGTTACTTAGTTATTCCCACTGGAGAGTTGCGGGAACTAAGGTTGTAGAGTGAAGCCAGAACCCACAGTTTTGACGCCTACTTTTTAAGCTATTAATCTAGTGAGTAATAATTCGCGTGACAGGAACATTCCTTGACAGTTTGCCTCGTGCTCAGCATTGTTCTCAGAACCTTCATGTGTGCTATGCACTGTTATTATACCCCATGCTTCATAGGAGGCAACTGAAGTTTAAGAAATTTGGGACACTTGCTCGAGGTCGCCCAGCCATTAAATGGTGGAGCTGAGATTCAAATTCATATCTTCTAGTGTGACCATATATAGCAGATGCTGTGGGTGTCCCATCCAGTGTCACCCCTCGCCTGAGTTGTTCTCCCCAGATCTCACAGATGTCTCCCTCTTGTGACTTTTGCCCTGGCCCCCAGGAGCGATGTCACCAGCAGATGCCTAGAAGGTTACACTAGTCTCCCGAGGTGGCTCCAGGATGTAACTGATAGAAAACTGCTGTCCCTCAAGCATGGACATCTCTGTGGTGTCATTCATGCCCCAGAGTTCCCTGTGGGATCAGGATGAGGCCAGACTTCAGCTGAACCCACATCTTTATTTAGTTTCTCCCCTTTCCCTCTTACTTCCCTCACCCCGGTTGTTGTTGAGAGTGGCCCTTGCCCAAGTCACCTTCACGGGAATTCCCACCTCGGTTCTTCCTGCTGGAGACAGATCTGGACACAGGGCCGTGAGTGTTCGGAGACAGAAGGCAGGACCAATAGGAGCAATAATGACTAACAATGATTTATCACAGGGCCTTGACCTTATGGTGTTGTGGGGATGGCAAACCCATTGATGTGAGGTTGGTACTATTGTGTCTGGTGCTGACCCCGGTCTCTTGGGAAAGGAGAGTGACTGAAGCATGGAAGATAATGATTCCCAAGGAGATAGACTAGAACTTCTGAGCGTCTCCATCTCCAATCTCCGACTCTGATGATGCCAGCGATCTGCAGGGGACTGGCACTTTTGCCATGGAGCTGCTCAGCACCCAGCCCAGGGCCTGGCGACACTGTTGGAGGAGACAAGGCAGGAGCTGGGGTGACTGTGGCCCAGGGGACACCCCACTACTACAAAGTGAGCCTGGAGAGCCCAGCCATGTTGATGATCATGCCCCATTCTCTCCTCCCTTCTGGATGCAAACTGCGCTGCTGTTTCCCTGTAATTTACCTTCCAAATGCCAAACCAGGATTCCTGTGGCTAATCTGACTCAGAAACAGGAGGGAAAGGGATTCTGGGAAGTATGGTTCCCAGCCTAACTCAGAGCAGAAAAGGAGAGTAACTCTAAGAAGTATAGTTATAGCTTAGTTAAATTAGCACCATAGAAAAGCACCAGCAATTACCCCATACTAATTTGGCTCATGTCCACATCTTTAACCATATTTAACTTCCAAACTGTGATTGTCACAGAACCCTGATTCTTTCTAACATCATGCAATGATTCTTTGTATAAATAAAAATACACTACCCTACTCTTTTCCCCAAAAGATGATACAAGGTCCCTTTGTCCATCTTTGGATGACATCCATTACTTTTCTAGCTGAGTCAAAGTCTTTCTTAGAGATCTATTTTTTTTTTGAAGAGAATAAAACCAAACAAAATAAAACAGAACAGAGTTAATCAAAACAAAACAATGAACACGGTACATGACTTCAAAAAAGATAAAAGGAAATCAGTAATGGCTATTTGTGATCTTCGAAATAACTGCCCATACCATCAGGCATAATAAAATCAAACAAAATAGTACAGAATAAAACCAATAAAAACAAAACAATGGAAGCAATACAGGACTTTAAAACAATAGTAAAACGACAGTGGTTACCATAATGACTTTTGTTATCTTCTAAGTAGTTGCCTATGTCATCAGACATAATACAATCAAATCAAAATAGTATAAAATCACTCAAAACAAAACAATGAAAGCAATACAGGACTTCAAAACAAGGTAATAGAAAATCAATAATGGCTACCATATGTATTTTGCTATCTTTGAAATAGCTGTCCACGCCATCAAATAAAATTAGACAAACTGAAACAGAATAAAACAAAACTAAACAGAACAATGAAAACAATACAGGATTGAAATCATGATAATAGATTAACTATGGCTACTGCCTTCCCTTTGTAGACATTTCCTCCCCTTTCACTTTCACAATATGTATTGTGTATTTTGAATCCTACTAACTCCTTGAGTTTTTTATGCTAGGGAGACAACATGATGTTCACCCATGTGACTCTGAACCATTTCATCCATGAGCATGATCTTAAGTTGTATCCATTTACCTACAAGAGCTTCAAGGTTATTTTTCTTTATAGCTGAGTAGCTTTCCATTGTACAAAAATGCCATGTCTTTCTTGTCTACTCTGCGACTAATGGGCAAGCTACCCCCTCTTCTTTTTGGTTCCCTGTCACATACAGCATTGTTCTCTCTCCTTTGACTTTCAGTCTATGAACCCCCTTTCAAGTTAAATGTGTTTCTTTTATAAAGCATATTGATGGATCCTGTCTCCTGATCCACTCTGCCTGTGTTTCTTTTTACGGGCAAATTGAAGCCATCTCCATTAATCATTATGGCCAATATGCACTGCCTCGTCTCTACCATGCTATTTTCCTGCCATTGGCTGCCTACCTTTCCTCTCCATTCAGTTGTCTCCTCCAGTCAGCCATACCCCTCTGCAGCAGTTTCTGGAGTTGTGGTCTTTTTTATCTCTCTCTGGAATGTCCTTCAGTATTCTTTGTAGGGTTGGTTTGGTGGTCAAGAATTTCTTGTTCTTTGTCATGGAAGTATCTTGCTTCTCCATTAATTTTGAAAGATAATTTTGCAGGGTACATCAATCTGGGTTAGAAGTTGTTTTCCTTCAAGTCTTGAAATACTTCAAGCTCTTCTTGACTTGATGGTTTGTGTTGAGAAGTCTGTTGTGATTCTGATGGGTTTTCCTTTATAGGTGATCTGTTTCCTTTCTGTAACAGCTTTTAATATTCTACTCTTGTGTTGAATTTCTGGGATCTTGATTATTATATGTCTGGGTGTAGATTTATTTTGGTTCTGGCTAGCTGGAGTTCTATAAGCTTCACTTATCTGAATGTCACTTCCTTTTCCCATGCTTGGGAAGTTTTCTGATATTGTTTCTGAAAATAGACTTTTAATGTCATTTGTGTTGACCCTGCTTTTTCACTCACACCTATTATTCTTAAGTTATGTTGCCTTGGGTTGTCTTGTAGTGGTTGAATTGTTACTTCCAGGTACCTTGTTACTATTAGGAGATCTTTCCTTTCATGATCACGAGCTGCAAACCTGTCTTCAAGGTTTGAAAGTCTATCTTTAGTTTCTTTCAAGTGGTTTTGCCAGCTTTCAATGGAGTTTTTAATTTCTTGTATATCTCTTTGAATCTGTGTCATGTATTTTAAATCTTTTTGGTATTGTTCATTCAAGGTTTCCCACATTTTCCTATGCTTCTCCATTTTTTTAATCTATGTTTTCTTTAGAGATGCCTAGCAATTCTTTTATTATGTTTTTCATTTCTTCTTTTACCTGAGTTGGTATTTCTGTTCTAATTTCTTTTATAGCCTCATGAAGTTGTTTCTTTACTTCAGTTGCCATCACCTCAGAAACTTCAGTTGTGCAACTCCTGATGTCTTCCGTATTTGCATCTCCTGGACTTGCTCTGCTTGGATTGGAGGCCAGAGACTGCGTTTTGCTTCTTCGTTTTGACATATTCCTGGGTTCTTCTGGACAAGAGGGTACTGGGGTCCCAGGCACTTCCCACATTGTCTACAATTTCTCTGAAGCAAGACTGTTTGGTTTTTCTAGCCAGCGCTGGCTACGGGTGTCTGGTGGTGGCCATTAGGTTTGCTGGTGCAGGGCTGTCTACTGTTTTTCCCAGACCGCACTGGCTCCCCAATGGCTCGTGGAGTGCGCACAGGGGCCGGGCTGGCTGCCACCTGCAGACCTGAGCTGCTCACCAGTAGGGATTCTCCACTACTGCCCCTGAAGTGTGCACAGTGATGGGGCCAGCTGCAGCCTTCAGACGGAGCTGGCTACTCACAGGGAACCTCCGCATTGGCCACTAGAATGAGCATGGGGGCAGGGCTCGGTCTGAGCAATTTTCACGGGTCTGCACCCAGCTAGGAGCTGCTGGAGGAAGCCAGGAGCAGTTCTGGTTCTGGGCTTATCCAGCCCAACTCCAAAATTGTTTGTGGCCAATCTCTCCCACAGGAGGACCAAGTCCTCTGTGTTCACCGCCAGCCAGTTCAGTCTTCCAGATCTGCTGTTCCCGTCCACCGCTGCTCCCCTCCAATGCTGCCTCTCACTGTAGAGGCCTCTGGGGTAGCCAGCAGCCACGTCCCCTTGATTGTGTGTCCCCAGGTTCCAACAGCTCCTCTACCCAGTGGGTTTGGTGCTGGGCAAAGGTGCTGCCAGCTACTGCCTTCTTCTTTGTTTAAATTTTTCTTTTTTCTCTGTGAGCTTCAATTCTTACTTTAGATTCTTCCTGGGTCCAGGGGACCCACTTCCTTCCTTCTTGTCTTCCCCATGGTGCTGTATTCCAGCATCTGAACTGTATTTCTCAGAGAGGTTGTTTACCCTGCTGCTTACTGTTCCACCATCTTCCCAGAAACTTTCTTACAGACCTTATTATTGGAATACTGCACTATAAGATTAGCTACTGTTAACAAATCTTAAGGGAGATGGCAGGGGAATGAAAGAGTGGGGAAACAATTAACATGAGTATAACAGAAGATTTCCTATCAAAATAAGGAAAGATCCTTCTTCAACTAGTCCTATGATTGCAATAGGTATCTATCTATCTATCTATCTATCTATCTATCTACCTATCTATCTATCTACCTATCTATCTATCTACCTATCTATCTATCTATTTATCTTTCTGGTGGTACTGGAGACTGAATCCAGGACCTTCACTCTCAGCTATACCCCCAGCCATTTTTTATTCAGAGACAGTCTCTTTAAGCCATTAAGTTTCCCAGGCTGGGCTCAAGTTGCAATCTTCCTGTGTCAGCCCCCCAGAGTGTTGGGACTACAGATGTGTGCCACCACATGTGACTCACAGCTGGCATTTATAATTTCCTCTTCCACCACCCATTTCATATTCCTTTTTCCTTCAGCATGAACTTGGTCTGTGATGGGGTGACTCAAATTTTCCTTATTTAAGAGACTGGGCCATTAACTGTCATCCTTTGATGGGAGTTGGAGTTTAATGACTTTATCACAGGACCCGGTGTTAGAGTTTTCTGGCCCAATAGAGAAGCACAAGGAAAAAGGTGAAAGCGGCCTTTTTGTTTGAGGACGCAGAGAGGAGAGGAGCCCACAACCTGTGGGAGTATTGGCTTTCTCCTCTGACCGGATACAGAGAGGCAGAGGGTTATATGACCTCTGAACGGAAGTGGTGCATGGGATGGGCATTGATGACACGCGAGGAACTGATTGGAATATTCTTAGTGTGCCAATGGGAAAGAAAGTAACAGTTTGGGCAGAAGGGGAAGAAGGAGGGGAAATGTTCCTGCTTTGGCCTTCCACTATATTAGACCATCGCCATTATTGTACAGTAATTTATACTAGGGCAAGAACCTTTCACTCAGGAACACTGAGATCTGCCTCAGGGGTCCCCTGAGCTTCAAAACATCTTCCTATTTATTGCCGTTGTGTAGTAGCCAGCAGTTTTCCCCTTGGCATTTAGGAATGATTACTCCAGCCAGCATGGAGGCTCCTTTCTATGACCAGTGATTCACGGCAAGGGGGGACCAAACCCACCAGAGATCAGCCTAGACTTAGCTCAACAGGACCACTGTGTCTCCTGGCAGAAGTGTTTCTCTGGGAACCAAGTACTGCTGTAGACTCACAAACCAAAAATCAAGAGGTCAGAAAGCAAATTTTGCTTTTGGGCTGTATTGTTGTGAGAGGAGCCCCTTCTACTTCCACCCACGGTCCTGGAGCTGGCAATCCCCACTGCGGGATGACCACACCACATGCTGGCTGCTGATCCTTGTAAGATTTCACCTCGAGGTTGGTACCATTGCTGTGTCTCCTAAAGGCTGCCCACCCATGGATCAGTCCAGCTAGGAGGCCAGTGGGGAGTATGGGGAGGCCTGGGAACAGTGCCTTCACTGTACTTTGATTGCCGTGCAGAGGTCCTCAGTGTGTGGAAGGCCCTGCGGGCAGTGGGGGTGGGCGGGTGGGTGGGTGGGATCACAGTTCATAGATGTGGGTTTGGCAGAGCCACGTCCAGGCAGGGAGGGCAGAGCCATATTGAGGTAAGGAGTTTTGCAAGTGATGAGAACAGAGCATGGGGCCGTACTGGTTCCCAGGATTGGTCTCTGCCTTTGGCACTTGGACACTTAGCAGGGGTTGTAGCTAAATCAGCCTTGATGAGCTGAAGTCCAGGTTGCTAAGTCCATGCTTCTAACTTCCATCCTTCCCACTGCCATGAGCAGAGAATGGCCATTGGCTCATGAACCCACTCAGTAATGATGTGTAGGGGGCGGGGTGTCTTAGGACATAGTTTGACTGGAATCCACCAAATGGATCATTTCATCCACCCAGTTATGCAGCTTCTCTATTGAGGTCACCCTTGCTAAATATTCACACAGGACACAGTTATGTTTCTCTGGCCTGTATGGCAGAGAGTTCTAGCTATCTACTTAGGAGCCTCCTTTCCCCACTTTCCAGTTCCTCCAAAGCAACTGACAATTTAACCAACCCACAGACAGAGCCCAGGAATGGGTGGGCCGTGGGCATCCTGCCTCCAGGCTAAGTACACAATCAGTTTTGCCCACAGCTGTCTCCTGGGAGGATTCTCCCTCATCACTGACTCTGAGGGTGGGCTGTGCAGTGCATTTCCTGCAGGGTCACCTGTGACACAGACCCATTCCCTTCCTCAGGCTGCCTGTCTCTGGGATCCGCCTGGGGCCCAGGTGTGGGCTGAAGAACAGGAGGCGCTGCCCAGGGCAGGGGCATTTGAAACACCTGCTTAGCAGACTTACTGGTGTCTTTGTGCCCTGCTGATGCATTTGTCACATGTATTAGGATGAAATTGCTGCCACGAATGCCCAATTTTATGGGTTTCAGGCTGGTCCAAAAACACCCAGTTCACAATGGACAGCTGGGAAGATGGGATCACTGTGGCCCTTAAAGGAAGCTTTTAGTCTCTATTTCTGCTAGCAGCAATCCAGAGCTGTTTCTCAGGAGACCATGATCTCAGAGAGTGATATGAGTCTCTGAAATCCCGCGAGTCCATACTGCGATGCCTCCAGAGTAGTCTATGTCTGCAGAGCCTCCTCGTCTGCCATGGTCCCAAACCCAGAGACAGGACTGGCCTGCAGCCAAGGGTCTTGCACCATAGCTGCACTTCTGCGTCCAACATTCCCAAGCCTTCGGACACCCTCTCTACAACCTCCCTGGGAGCTGATGCTCTTAAAACTTCATTTAGTGCCAGCCACTTCCACAGCCAGATTTTAGTCCATCAGCAGAGCAAACTGCTAGAGCTGTTTGAACCAACACACTTGATGCAGGATCTCTGCATCAGGCACCCATGTCAATGAAAGTCTGATCCTACACCTTTAGGGGCCATTCCCCAAACTACAGAGAAAGGAATTCTGGGAATTGTAGTTCTGGGATGACACTGCACAAAGCATGGCCGAGACCCCATGCCTTCTTCCACCTATTGCTTCCTTCAGCTTCCAAACAAAATTGCCCTGATTTCCCCCAAGGTAGATTACATGTCTTGTGGAGCTGCAGGGTAAGTGCAATGACTTTATCTCTCCAGGTTAAACCCACAGGTCATTGCCGCCGTCTTTTAAGCCTGTGTCTTAGTTACTTTTCACTCCTTGCTGAGACAAAACACCTGACACTCAAAATTAGGGAAGGAAAGGTTTATTTAGCTTACAGTTTTTGGAGGTTCCAGTCCACAGTCAGCAGGCTCCAAGGCAGGGTGGCATGGCACGGGGACAGCACTTCAAGGCAGCAGCAAGCAAAGGCAGCTAGAGCCAAAAGCGGGCAGAGCAAGCCCCTTCTCCTCCCTTATATTGTACACAGGACACCCCCCCCCCCAGGGTGGGCGTAGCTTCACAAATCTCCTTGCCTTCCTTTGCACAGGAAGAGGCTATTTACAAAGTAAGAACCCTGGCTCCCTGCTGAGTCTCTCAGTTAAACTTCTGACCTTCTCAAATTGACACAAGGAACAGGTAAACTACTTGTGCTCTACACCCCAGGATGTAGAGCTGCTGAGTTACTTAATTAAGCTTCTAGACTTCTCAAGTTGACACAGTGTATAAACGATAGCAGCCTGAATCACAGGAATCCTGTATTGAGTGTTGCTCTGTCTCTGTCCTAATAATAGGTACCTAATTCTGCCTGTGATGGAAGAAATATTATTCCCATTTTAAAGATGTGGAAAACTGAGGCTGAGAGAACAAGGTTGTGCAACTAGCCAGCGTTAGAACTGGAATTCAAACTCAGCTCCCTCCTCTGCAGACAGGGCAGACTGCAGGGAACTCTCTGCTCCTCTTTTTTAAGATTTTTTTTTTCTGCTTGAGTTAAAATCTGCACCAGACCATTGGCAATGGATTGAATTTGGACTCCCAGAACCACAGACTGTCCTGGCTGGTTGGGGTCCTAAAGAACATTTCAGGAGTAAGGAAGTTAAAAGCCCAAAAAGGCGAGGCAATTTGTCCAAAGCAACCAAGGGGTCAGCAGCAGGGCTGGGCCGGATGGTGATTTGTGTCTGGGGCCACGAGATTTTTGTGGCTGGATGAGCTTTGTCCAAATGGGGCTGGTGCTGGGGCTCAGGTCAGCTTTGGGACAAGAGTGTCCCTGGCTGGGGGCCCGGTGCTTTTCCCTGCTGTGTCCTCTGGTCCTTTGAGCAGATGTAGTCTTAGTTACACTGCACCAAGGGCCCGTATTCCTGGACAGCCCCTTCGTGCCGGTCCCCGATGCCACTTGAACTCCTTTCGCCTTGGGGGTCTCTCTTCTTCACTCTTCTTATTTGTTCTAGGTGGGGTCTCTTGGCAGGTGGTCTATTCCTGGAGGCCTGGCTTGGCGCTCACTAAAATAATGCGTCAAACTGACCTGTGCTTTGAGCTCATTCCCACCCGGCCAGGGTAAATCTAATCGAATGCGGGCATCTACACTTTAGGACACTTTCTGGGCTCCAGCAAGAGTGTCCTGTCCCTTTCTTTAATACTTAAGCCATTCAGCTTCTCTAACTGCATTCACTACCCTAGGAAATAGTAAGCATTGACTAAATAAAGCTTAAATTGGGTTCACGTATTCATTCAACAAACACCACTGAGCCCCTTCCATGGGCAGGAGGGATGCATTGTGATAGAGCAGACACTGCCTTGATTTTGTGGGGTTGTGTTCTAATGTGAAAAGACAGGCGAAGGCTAAAAACATAATAAAAAACTGTGGTAAACAAATACGTGCTATAAAGAGGTAAAGCAGAACAGGATTAGGGGGAGGAGGAATGAAGGGCAAGAGGACAAATTTTGCAGGATGAAAGGGCTGCACGAGAAGGGGAGTTTCTGAGTGAACATTTGAATGAGGTGAGACACTGGAGGCAAGCAGCCAGGGAGAGAGGGGAAGCAGCCTGTGCAAAGGCCCTGGGGAAGGGGAGAGCCCAAGTGTTCCGGAAGCTCCAGGAGGTCCCTGTGGCTGGAGCAGAAGGAAGAGGAGGGAGAAGCGTAGAGAAGAGCTCAGAGAGCTGGGAGGGCAGGAGCGGACCCTGCTGCCGTCTCAACCATGGCAAGGATCTCTGCTCTTCCTCTCCGTGAGATGCGGAAGCCTTGAGAAGTGCTGAGCAAAAGGGCTGCAGCGTCTGACTTGTGTTTGTAAACAGGCCTTCAGGCTGCTGCCTGGGGAGCAACGGTGGGGGGCGAGGGAAGAGGCAACGGGGACACAGAGCTGGATGGTTAGCAGGCAAGCGGAGGCTAGCTTCGAGAACCCACTGGGAAACTGTCCTGTGCTGGAACTGGTGTGTGTGTGCGTGGAGTGGGTAACCTCTGTGTCCCCCGTCCTTACCCCGAGACCATCCTGCCAGGCCCAAGGCTCAGTAGGGGCCAGCTCAGCAGAGGTGCCTGGGCTTTGCTTGTGGCCATCAAGTGCCCATCCCTGTGCCTGGGTGAGCGGAGGGATTAACAGTGGATGTGGTGCATGGCCCTGGGGACTCTCGTCTTGGTCTGCTGCTACTCAGACCCCCACCTGCCACCCTGTCACCTCCCAGGCTCTGCAGGAACCTCTCCATGCAGAGCCGACCAGCAGGCATGCAGGAAAGAGACAGAGCAGCTTGGGAAGCATCTGGCTGGGGTGTGACCCTGCTGTGCCCCTTACTGGCTGTGTGACCTGGGACAAGTCACCTGGGGCCTCATCTGTAAAGGGTACTTATTTTCTTGTGGTGCTTGGAATCGAATCCAGGGCCTTCACACTGAGCTACACCCCCAGCCCCATTTTATATTTATTTATTTTTTTTTTATTTCGAAACTTTTATTTATTTATTTTAAAATTTTTATTGTAAAGATAGTAAAATCCAGCAAAACATAACAGAACAAAGTCAATCAAAACAAAGCAGTAGAACTGGTACAGAACTTCAAAGCAAGATACTAGGAAAACGATAGCTATTATAGTATATCTTGTTATCTTCACAATATTTGACCATTCCATCAGGTATAGTAAATCAAACCAAAAACAAAACAGAATAAAGCAAATCAGAATAAAGCAAAACCATGATAACAATATTAGGCCTCAAAGACAAGACAGAAGGGAATCCTCCATATTTGCTGTATTGCATACTGTCATCCTCCCAAGAGATGCTCAGACTGCTGGCCCCAGGCCTGCAACATCAACCAAACAATACAATCATTTAGTTGCTTTATGTACCTTGGTTGTTATCAACTTAGCCAGTCCTCCGAACCAGCAGGCTGCTTCGGGGGGGAGGGGAAGAGGGTTCTTCATTCTCAGCCCACACGCCATTAGGTGCACCGGAGGAGCAGATCTTTCTCTTCCTGGAGTCCGCGCCACTCGCACCAGTCACCAGAAAGGCTGGCTAGTTGTCTTCTGGTTGGATCCTCCCTGACCCATATCACCCCCCATTTTAATTTATTTTACTTTGAAACAGGGTCTTGATAAGTTGCTAAGTTGCCCAGGTTGGGCTTGAACTTGCAATCTTCCTGCCTCAGCCTCCCAGAATGAAGGGTTACAGGTGTGAGCCATCGTGCTAAGCAGAGGGAACTGCTTTGAGGATGGGTGGTGATACCATTTATGCATTTGGCCCTGGTTGATCATTGTTTTCTCAGGGCGTGTGTCAGCTTTGTCTGACCCCCTAACATCAGGTGTCCAGTCATGCTTCCTGGCACACAGTAGGTCCTCAGGAAATGCTTGTGGAGTGAATCAAGTAGTGCAGTCTGCAAAGCATGTGTTCCCAGTGGCCATTGCTACCAGTGCTTAAAAATTTTGTTACACCATGATCTGATCTCAGAAGTTCTCTGCCTGGGGACAGGGGTGGAGCTGCCCCAGCTGCTAGGAGGAAGGAAGGGGTGGCCACTCCAGGGGTGAAGCTGTGGAAATGTTTGGATTTCTGCTGGATGGCAGGCAAGAGAGTGAAGGCCATGGCAGCCCTGCCACACAGAAAGACAGGTGATCGATGGAAAGACAGGCAGAAAGACTGACAGATGGATAAATAGAAGACAGGAGGAAAGGCAGCCAGGCAGCTGGCCAGGCGGGAGCCGTAGGGGTGGAGAAGCGGTGGCGGCGGCCTTGCCTGCACGGCCCCGCCTCTGTGTCATGCAGAGCTGGTGCTGACTCTGCACTTCAGGCCTCGGGGAAGATCCCAGGGGCCCGGGACAGCATGAATGGGGACACGAGGCAGCCAAGGGGCAGGACATGGGCAGATCTGGGCCCTGAGCCTCTCATCCCGATCTTGGGCCCTGAGCCAGGCTCCGCTTCTCAGGCTTGGCTTCTGCCCTGAGCTTTGAGTCTGCAGCAGAAAGCGGAAGAGATGGAGAGAGGCCTGCAGCTGCTGGGGGAGGATGACAAGGGCCCCACCTGATGCAGGGCTGGGAGCAGGGGCCCGACAACCGGGCCGAGTGAGGACGGGGCACGAACCGGCCACGTCTGTCTGTCTCACACTGAGGCGGAAGGGAGCAAAGTCTCCGCTGCGGCCTCACAGGTCAGACAGACTGTCCCTCTGCAGGGCTGCGTGTGTGCGAACGCGAGTCTCCTGTGTCCTCGCTCGGCTGGGCCAGGCCGCACCCCGGGAACAGGGCGCACGGTGCTGTCCCCACATCTCACCATCACCCCGCAAAGGCCTCTCGGCATCTGGGAGCTGGGCGGACCGCGTGGCTTGAGAGCCTTGTGTGGCCTCCTGTCAAAGACTTACGCGGAGCTTCAGGACAGCGAGGGCGGAGCAGTGGCTGAGCCTGGGTGCTCTCCCAGGGGACTCTGCCCAGCATGTCCTGCCTTGGTGCATGGACCCTGGATTCTTGTCAGAGCAGGGGACTCTGGAGGACAGCAGCAGCTGAGCTGGATACTCCTTGGCTGTTACCTTGGTTCTGCCACTCACTAGGTCTGTAGCTTTGGACAGATTACTAAACTCCTGTGCCTCAGTTTCCTCCTCTGTTGAATTGAGTAATAACAGCTCCCACCTCCTATTCTGGCCATGTCCCTAGGAATGACCGTGTCCAAAACCCAGGGCCCAGGGCCCAGCAGAATCACTCAATAAACACCAGCCACTATCATCATGAGACAGGCCACAGAGCCAGAAGGTGACAGAGTCTGGAAGTGGAGCCAGGTGGTCTGACACAAAGCTGTGCAACTAGGACACATCACCCAGTTAGGCTTTCCCAGATTCTGTGGCCCAGGGGTGGCCAGGAGCTTGCTCTGTCTCTAGGAGCTCATGATGGTCCTTTAGGAGCACACCTGTCACCCAGACACTGGCTCTGAGCCCCATCTCCCCTGAGTCACACGAGGCTGACATCCTCTTCTTTGTCCTAGACCTAAGACCCCACTTTTGACTCAGAGCCTTGACCCAACTTCGTGTGTGAGATTTAGAGTACCAGGAAAGGACCAAAGAATGAGGGCGGAGAGTGCACAAGTTAACATGGTGAGCAGACCAGGCTTGGGTAGCAAGTCAGAGAGGGAACACTGGGAACTGGGCTGGTCAGGGAAGACTTCCTGGAGGAGCTGTGCATCGCCCCATCACCACTGCAAGCACAGTAAGTTTCCTGACACCGATCCGGGGGACCCTTGGCATCCAGGGCCTGCAGGTCAGGGCGGGGTGGGTGGTGGAGTGAGGCCGAGGCTGCAGACAGCTCTGCGGTTCTGGCCAGTGTTCAGGTCTCCTGGTAAGTGATGGGAGGTCTGTACCAGCTTCTAAGCAGGAAAGGACTTGACCTGATTTCCGCTTTAACAAATCAATCACTGGCTGGGTGGAGATGGTGGTGAGGAGCCCATGGCAGAAGCCGGCTGAGCCTTCAAAAGGTGATGGCTGTTAATCTGGGCAGGGGACAAGAGCGACACTACACTGCCACATTCTCACATGACAGATCTCTGATCCCCACGGGGAGACTCTGAGGGGGGATTCAGGTGGCAGATGTGGGGAGCATTTTGGGGGTAAGTTAAAAACAAAGGTGCCTCCTGTAGGAGCCTGGAGACCCTCACATTGACTACTTCTCCAAGGCATCTTGGGCAGGTTTTTCTCTGAAGGGAAGGATTTTATGGAGTCCAGGGGAGACCAGGAGAAAGCAGAAAGAAGAGAGCACAAAGTGACAGAAATGGGGCAGGGGCGGAATTAGCAAGACAGCTGGAAATAGGCAGGGCGTTGCAGCCAGGTTTTGCAGATAGATAAGGAGATGGAGCAGGGTCCAGGGACAGGGGACAGAAAGACTGCCACGCGCGGGAGAAGGTGTGGTCAAGGTCTGGGGGAAGCAGCAGGCGGGGTCGGGGGCACAACTGTGGGAAGTGTGAGACCTGGGAAGTGGCAGGAATCTAGCAGGAGGGAGAGACTGAGGCTTGACGGGTCCTCTGCCCCCGACCACTTCCATCAGCCAAGGGCTCTGGTTGGGGCGGGAAAGGACCTGGAAGAGCAGATGCAGAGCGCTCAGGATGGAGCAGAGCAGGCAGAAGGGGCAGCGGGACAGCGGGTGATGGGGAAAGGAGAGGAGAGAGACACAGGGCAGGCAGACCTGGGGAGACGGAGACCGAGATGAGGAAGGAACAGGGCCGCTGGCGGTGACGTTCCCTGCGGTGTCTGATCCTGGGTTTCCCTAGAGCACAGGATTGGGCCTGCATAGAGCCATCCTGTCCCTCCAGGTAGGGTCTGGTCACCAAGGCAGAGGCCCCTGCTTGCTGCTTTCCCCTCAGAGAGGCATCTGTCCCCTCCCTCGTGTGGACACTAGACAGAGAGTTAAATGAACACCGTCCTGCTTTGGGAGTCTAATCTGATTCACTGCAGGCATCCCTGCCTCGGCCTGCCACTCCCTCTGGAAGCCAGCGGTGCTCTAGGGCCAGGGAGGCTCCTGTCCGAGTCTTCCAGTGCCCGGCGGTGGCCAGACCTCCAGCTACCCTGGACAGAGCTACACCTGGCCCAGGCCCTCTGAGGGTCCATAGCAGAGTCCCAGGGAAAGTCCTGACTGGGGATGTGGTTTCAGGGGGACTGAGATCTTGGAGATGTTTCCAGCAGACACCTCTCCCTCCGGGGTGTGGCTTCCACATTCTGATGAGCTGGGAGAAGTTATGGAGCTTTGAACTCGGAGGGCTTGGGGGTGCCGAGTGGCAGGAACCCAGCAGGCAGCCCCAGGAAAGACTGGGTGGCTCGAGGACCCTCGCGTACCCTGCGCCTGCTCTCCCTCGGCAGCGCAGACCCCAGGCAGAGGCAGGCTCCCCCAGAAACACCCGTGCCCTGGCTGCCATGGGGAGAGAGGCGGGTTAACTCTGGTCAGGTCCCCCGGGCCTGCATGGAAACCCCCTGCTAAGAGCCCGGGGTGGGAAAGGAGACTGCAGTTCCGTGGCTCAGGGTTGAAGGCTGGCTCTGCCTCTGACCAGCTGTGCACCCTTGGGCAAGGCACTTAGCCTGTCTATGTCGGCTCCAAAGGGAAGGGTAAAGAAAGCTAAAGCACTTAGAACAATGCCTGGTGTACTGTGAGTGCGGGGGAAGCACTAACTCTCCTTGTCTTTTCTGTGGGGCCGCCCCAACCACTCCCCTCCACGTGGGTCTTGCTAGGAACCTCGCTTTAGGGAGGAAGGCATGGACTCATCCCCCCTGCCATCTTGCCCGAAGTCACAGAGCTGACGAGGCCCACAACAGACACACCCGGGCGGGTTCCTGCCAGCCTGCGGCTTTTCGACTGTCCACGCCTACGCTGCAGTGGTGCCGAAGCACAGAGGTGGAGAGGGATGGAGACTTGTTCTGAAGTCCACAGTGGTCCCTGGCTTCCCAAGGCCCCTTTGCCCAGGCAGTCCTGTGGCACCCCCAGGCTCACCCAGACAGCCTTGCCCCTTGATCCATGCCAGGCTGGGGGGTGGGATGGAGGGGGGGGAAGGAAGCTACGCCCCCCCATGCCCTGCTGCAGGCACTGTCATCTGTCCTGTGCTGGGAGGGGGACAGCGGCCGGCACTCGGCTGCCTGGACATCATCAGGGGCTCCTGCCCGGCTCCTCTGACAGACAGCTTCCAGCTCAGTGGTCAGGGGCCGGGGAAGCTGGTGCCAGAGGACGGACGGCGGGACCTGGGGGAGGTGATGGTCAGGCAGTGGCCAGTCCAGGAGCCCCAGGTGGCTTCTCTGCCCTGGCAGCTGGGTTTGTTCTGATGGCCTGGCCTGGCCGTTCTGATGTGAGATTTGTTTGGACATCCCCTGGATAAGCCAGAAGGGAGTAGAATAGACCGCACTGGTAGAATTCATAAACGCTATGTGCTCAGGCAGGGAAGGCAGGGCAGCCAGGGATCCCCGCACTGGGCCAGGAATTACAGCTGCTCTTAGAGCTGTGGGGGCCAGGGAGACATGTGCTTCATTTTCCGGATGGAGAAACTGAGGCTTGGAGGTTGGTGTTAGAAACTCAAGACCGCACAGAAAGTTTTCCATGACTGAACTCAACCTGAAACTCAGATTTGTGGAGCTCCAGGTAAGCATTGCCTAGCAAGAGGGCCGAGAGTCCAAGCCTGTGTCCCCCGCCCCTACCCACCCACACCACTCTGATTTCATTGCAGGCATCTATGGGACACTTACTGTATACCGGGCACAGTTTCAAATGCTTTAAAAGGATTAAGCTCTTTTATTTCACTTCTTAGGAAGTAGCCGATAGCGTTAGCCTTACTTGACACATGGGGAAACTGAGTCATAGAGTGTAACTTGCCCAAGGTCATCCTCTTAGGAAGTGGAAGAATTGGGATTTGAGTCTAGGCCCTTGGGCTTCAGGGTCCAAAGGGTCCACAGCCCATTGCTCTCGAGTAGTCTTTTGCTTATTGTCTAATTTCTCTTGTGTGTCACAGAATTCTTTTCATTAAAAAAAAAGAAATCTTTCCTGTATGTTCACTGCAGGCCTCCAGGACAAGAAGCTGAAGCAGGTTTGTGAACTGTGATTGAGGAAAGGACTTGTCTCACCTAAGGGGAAATGTCATAGTGAGGAGCTGCAGAGGAGACTGCTGTTTGGTGGCAGGTCTGGGGCAGGAGGGAGGGCAGGAAGATCCCACAGCCTGCTCAGCCTCTCCCTGATGCAAAGACTTGGTCTTTCCCCATCTTTCCCTGGACTTGGTTGGGATCTCTATCTGTCAAGGTGGAGGTTGAACTGGGAAATTTCTTCTCATGGTTCTTCCAGCTCTGACATTTGGGGGTTTGATGAGTTCCTTTGTGCAATGGTTCCTCTACACCCCAGCAGATTGACATCAGGAATTTCCTGCCTTCCTCACAGGTACCTGGTCTCACAGGAGCTTTCTTTTACCCATCCTGGATCTGGATGCCTCTTGTGGTTGGCAGGTCCTGTCTTGGATCTAACTTCCCTCATTCACTTCCCCCATTCACTTTTTTCTTTTTTTTTCCTCCCAGGCTCTTTTGTGCTTTTCTCTTAATGTCAGACAAATTCAGAACAGGATTCCAAGCTCAGCTTTGCCATCATGTGTCAGGGCGTGTCCAGGCCTGTCAGAGATGCCACCGATAGCTTCATTATGCTGCTGCTGAGCAAACCAAGCCAGGGCAGGGAGAGGCTGTGCTTCCTCCCCACCCAGCCTGAGCTGGAGGTAAGGAGGGGCCTCTCTGTGCCCCCGGTTTGGGAAGAGCAGGTGTGGGACAGAAACACACTTTCGGCTGCACCTCTCCACATACCCTCCCTCCCCATGACCCCTCAGGAGAGGAGAACTGTGATCTTCTGCAACTCAGCATCTGAAGACAGCTGAAGATGCATCTCCTCCCAGCTGTCTGCACACCCACTCAGTTCACTCCCCTGCTCTTATTCATCCATCAATAATTTGACAGACATTTGCAGAGTTCCTGCTGTGTGTCACACTCCAGGATGGCACCTGGCTTCTTGGGAGCTTGTGAAACAGAAAAAACAAGCCCAGAGTTGAGATTTGGATGGGCCCGGGTTCAAGTCCCGGCTCTTGTACTAATAAGCTGCAAGAATTGGGGAAGTTTCTTCACTCTTCTGATCTGAGTCCTTGAGCTGTCAGACATGCATAGTAATATTAACTTCTAACAGTGGCTGTGAGGGCTGTATGCTGAATAAATACATTCTAACTTCCTTTCCCACCCTGTGCACCCCGTTCACTCTCCTCTCTTTCTAGTCACGACTTCTGTATGTTCACCCGCAGCATCAAACTGGAGACACTTATTTGGTTCTTTTCTCTTACACCAATCCCCAGAGCAGGGGCTAAGTTTCTGTCTCAGACTGGGGGCTCCCTGAGAAGGGGGCTTCTTCTTTCCCACCCTCAGCTGGGCTCCCGGGGTCCCATAGTGACCAAGGAAGCCCCAGTAACCAATGGGCAGGGAACTGGCCATGGTGCTGAAACGCTCCAGCTGCTTTCCCTGAAGGGGAAGGAAATTGTGCTCAGAACATGGCCTCACACTCCCTGGCAGATCCTCTGGCTCCTCCTACCACAAACATTTTCCAGGTGCGAAAAGCTCTATCAGATTCAGCTTGTAGGAACAGGCCCAGTAGTGATGCTAGAATGCTGGATGAGTCAGGGTGGCCAATCTAACTCAGGGTGCCAACTCCTCCTGCCCCCATTTTCTTGGTGATGGAGGAGGGTGGGGGATGATGTGAGTGGGAAGCTCAAAATGTATGAAAAGACACCATTAGATGCTCTCCTCCCTGGTATGTGTCTGTCACATATCTCTTCCGATCTATCCTATATAATGCAGCCAGATTCATCATCCGAAAGTCTTGCTATTACTCGAGGCAGAGTCACTGAACACAGAGAGCTTAGAAGAAACCACTGAGGTCACAGAGTTCACCTTTCTCATTGTATGGATGAAGGGATTGAAGCTAACAGTAGCTAAGACCCTTGTCCATGGCCATAGAGCCGAAGAAGTTCAGAGATGGGATCAAGACCTGAGAGTCCCCAATGCAACGTCTCTCATTTGTACAAGACATGACCATTTTCAAGTTACTTACTTGTTAGTGAATTATTGACCTTTGTTTCCCTTGGGTCTCAAGCAGGGACTGGCATAGATGTTTAAGGAAGACAGGATATCACCATGTTCTCGCAATTACATTAATTAGGTGGACGCTACATACCTTGGAGGTATTAGAGGAGGAGGAGGTTTGTCTAACACTGCCCACAGAGTAAATGAACAGGTCTTCTGAATTTACATTCAGTACTCTTCTAGATGCTGCATCTCCCTCCATGTGCCAGCCTCTTGGCCAGTGTAAGTAATTCAGTGACATGCTATGGATGCTTATCCGTGGGGGCTCCTGCCTGTTTTTGTGACCTGCTCCCTGGCAACATGCCACCCTTACAACTTGGTAGATTGGAATACAATGTGTCAAGCTGTCTCCCAGTTCATAAAGTGGGCTAGACTGGAGAGTGCTCATTGGAGTCACTCATGCAGCTGTGCCCCATGGCAACTGAGTGTCTGAAATATCTGTGCACTTGCACCACCGGTGCCCAGCTGGTTGGCCAGAGCAGTCCAGGGTTAGTCAGGTATCTGTCTCTCCCCAGGTGGCCCAGATGACCTTCTGCACAGCATGGTAGTGCATCTGCCAACCAGCCAGACACTATGGCTCTCAGTCCCCTGTGCAACTGGGCAGGTCAGGGGCTGAGGTCTGGTCCATGGATGGTGGACAGAAGTGACTATACCTTTTCTGTCTCTGGCCTACAGAATCATCCCATGTGGTCCTCCATCCCCTTTGGTACATTGACTGTGACCTCAGAGGCCACATATTGAATATGAAGGTGCCTCCATCAGTCTGGGACCCTAAGATCTCCCCACCTCTCCAATGATTGACTTCAAGCTGGGTAAAAATAAGCACGAAGCCACTGACAGCAGCCACTGGCTGGGTCGTGAACCCCAGGAAGGCAGAGAGGACCTCTGACCTTCTCGCCACCTTACCTTCAGGCTACCACTGCCTGGTAGCAGTGGACGTTCACAGACACCTGGAGAGCGCGCAGGGGTCATTTATTTACTTTTCTGGTTGGATTCTCAGGATCTGCTTCACCCTCAGGCTATGCTTTGATGGCTTGGTTGTCAGACTCAGCCAGGTGTCAAACCTGAAATGCAAAATTCTTTTCCTCCCAGAACCTCCCTGGAGGGCGGAGGCTGGAGAGCCCAGCTTCCAATTCCTCCCTTTGCTCTGGCCTGATTTTAACGACTGATGTTTTTCAGGCTTTTTTTTTTTAAGGGGAGGGTTAGGCGGGTGGCAGCTTCATTCTAGTCAGAAGCTAAAAGGCTCGTTGATTTTTCTGATATCCTTTGAATGGACCCCTTCTCCACAGACAGCTCCTCACAGCTGTTAGGACTTCAAATTCCTCATGCATTGAGGGGGGCAGAGAAAAGATATGAAAGGCTTTTCGGCTGACACAAAAGACGGGAGAAAAGTGGAATAAAAACGACAATGTGGTTAATACATAAAACGGTGAAATTTCTGGCACTCGCCATATCATTAATCTGTCTAAAGTGGCTTTGATCTCTTCTGCTTTAATTAACTTGTAATTATAACATGATGATTTCTGCAGCAGGCAGAATCTGGGAGCTGGGCCCTGAAAGCAGCTTCAGCCTCACAGAGGCCTTGTGAAGCATCTGCCTTTCGGAGAGCACACCCCGCTTCTGTGTGCCCGCACGTGCACACGCGCGCACACCCAGGGTTCCCCGTCGCTGTGATGGGGACGGGGTGGTAGCTATGTACTCCTGCAGCTGCCAGATCCGATGCCTGAGTCAGGGCTCTCTGGGGGACAACCACTGCAGGGGAAGCCTGGAGGCAAGCAGGAGGTATTGCTTATTGACAGGACCCTGTTCTTGGATGTACCAGGTGTGTGGATCTTACTAGCCCCATCTTCTAGATGAGGCCACTGAGACCCACCGGTTCAAGTCACTTGCCTTGGGTCCCCTGTTAGAAGGTGGAAGATTGACTTGGGGGTCTCAACTCCTCACCCTAACCTTGTCACGCCTCCCTGTTGGGGAGATGTTTGTCCCCGATCTTGACCTTGGGTTTGGCTGTGAAACTTGGTTTGCTGACAGCACAATGGCAAAAGCAACAGGGTCAGAAAGATGGCAGGTCCCCCACGCGTTGCCACGTGAAGCTGTGGGAGCCGGGAGACCAGGACCAGTCTCGCCTCTGGCCCCATGGAAGGCAGGAGACTGGGGGAGCAGAGTCCCAGGTCCATGGGTGTCAGGCTAGAGCTGGGGCTTGCATGTGTGTGAGCCAGGAGAGGTGTCGCAAGTCCTGAGTTGAGGAGTTTTCCCACATCTCTATGGGACTGAGATTCAAGCCCAGGCCCACAGGTCCTCTGTCTCCACCCTTTCCTCTGCACCACATGGTTTCAGAGTGAGGGCCCTCTGCAAAGTCAGTTCTCCAGCATGTGGGGGTGGGGAGGAAAGGAACAGAGCCCCAGGCCCCACCCCTTACCCTGATGCACCCCCACATGCACAGCTGGTCCCCTTGCTGTGCCTCCCAGTTCTGCTTAGGAAGATTCAGGAACCACAAATCTACAGAGGCCACAGCCCAAGCTCTTGCTGGAGGGACTCCGAGTTCTTTGGAACATTTTGTCACGATGTCTTGAATCTTCAAATAAAGGGCTGGGCAAGGACAAGAATACAACATCAGACTGCCAAGCTGAGGCTCAGAAAGGCAAATGCCCAGGTGTTGGGGACTACTTGCTGTTCTCTTGCTAGTGTCCCTTCCGCAGGACTTAGTAGGAGATCAGGGAAGCTGAGCTCCCATGGGAGAGAGACAGACAGATAATTATTCTGATGAACCAACATAAGACAGTCAAGTTGAAGAGTGAAAGAGAGAAATCTGACTTTGGAGGCACAGTCTGAGCCCCTGGATCAGGCTGTGCCTGAAGTCCAGCCTGCTCCAGACTTAGGAGTTGATCGATCCAATAAAATCCCTCTGGCCTAGGCTAGATGGGCTCCATGCTCCATCATGATGCTTCCCTGCCTCTCAGCTTCTGGGCAAATTAATGCATGTTTCTCCACAAAAGCCTAAAGTAAATAAGAATATTCCAAATAGTAATATTTTTTCCCCCAGCAACTTCCTTTTAGGATCACTTCTGGTCACAAGTTGGGTTCAGGGCCAAGAGGATTCCTGGCTATATTCTCTCACCCAACTCACAGCTACAGGGGCCTTTTTGACACTGTTTGTTGCTAGAGCTCTGAGCTACCAGTTACGAATCAGAGTTCCAGACAAAATTTTCTGTTGCAATGCTGTGCCATCTCAAGAAAGTCGCTTGTTCTCTCTGGACTCAGTCTCCTCTAATTCAGGCTGGTGGTCACAAAAGTGGTCATGGGACCCGACTGCCTTTGGCCTCACCACCCACCTTTGCTGTGGCTTCCTCTGCCTGAAAGGCCATAACTCCCTGAAGAGCTGGACCAATCTTCTGAAATTCAGCATCACTGTCCTTCTGTTATGGCGTGCTCAAGAAGATTATCCAAGGGATGCTGAGATTTCAGAAACAAGTGAGGTTTATTTCAAACTGCTGTGGTCAGTCAGTTTAGGTCATTGAAACTGCTGACTGCTGGCTGACTGGCACTGATTCCTTTGTTCTCTTATATATCCCTATATGAGTCCACAAGGTCAGGGGTTACCATGGATACCACCTTTCTGCAGCACTATCACTGCTTTGGAATGTTCCAAGACCTTTTTACCCATCTGGTTAATTGACACACAGATTGTGGGTACCAGGCGGTTTGATCTCCTTGAGATAAACCCGTTTACTTACCCTTTCTGTAGTTTTTATGGCCAGTTAAGGGAGAGGAGGAAGTCTTTTTGGGGATTTGGCCAAATTTCACTTTCTGTTTGAAAGCTAACTGCTGGTTAAGCATCTAAACTATAATCTATAGGCCATAAAATAAGTGAAGTTTTTAAGACTAGGGCTTGGGGGGTTCTAAAGAGAGAAAAGGGCAAGGAAAAAAAAAAGCAAATAGTAGGGTACAGATGCCCTCGTACTTCCTCTGGGAACCCTTGTGCCGTAAGGCAGGAGCACAGCCTCAGGGCCCCTGCCATCCCCTGGTGGGCTGTGTGGGGGTCTCCACTGCCTGTAGAGACTTTAGTCTTCACTGTGCATGAATCCACCCAAGTTAATCAATGGGCGTCTGTCTAGGGAAGAACATTCCAGTGTGGGGGTCCAGAGCCATGCATCCTACCCACAGGAGGTTAGGTAGGTAGACTGAGTCACAGTGAGAGACTGTAACAGCCAGGCTTCCCAGGAGTGCTGGTGGCTGGCATCTTGTTTGATCTCCCAGAAGCCCCACAGGGTGCCTGTTCATCTATTTGCCCAACAGATATTTCTTGGGCACCATCTCTGAGTTGGGCATGGCACTAGGTGCTGGGATACAATGGCCCCTGGTTTCTTCTGAGAAACTGAGGCACACAGTGATGAAGGGACTTGCATGGGGCCACATTCCTGGCTTGGCATCTGCAGACTCAGCTCTTACCCTGTATCCAGCCCTCAGTTCATACCGTGTGCAAAGGCTTCCTGCAGACCCCACCTCACTGTGGGCCTTCTGCCCTTCAAATCCCCTTAGCTCTGTCTTTTTGCTAAGCCTTCCTCACTTACCTCTTCACTCTCTCCATCTCTGAGCTACTAATTCATTCATTCATTCATTCGTTCATTCATAGACTTTCCTAAACTCTTGGCATGTCCCGAATGCATGCTTGGCACTGGACACAGCAGATCACACCAGCACACATCAAGCCTCACAACCACGTGGGCAGCATCCCAGCAGCACTATGGGAGGAAAAGAAGGATCAGGCTAGGTGTTTCTCCAGGTGAGGTCAGCTGAGGGGTGCAGAAGGTGAGAGGACAGAGCACAGAGAACGATTCAGGAGCCTTGGAGTCAGGAACAAAATTGTGGGTGAATGCCAGTATTTTTGGACAGGAAATAAGTGCTATGCAAATGAAATGCAAAACTATGCAAATCATGGACATTCAATTTCAGTCCAAAGCTACTTTGGGTAATAAGTCTACAGCAGGGCTGGTAATGAGGGGCGGGTGCACTGCAAATCCCGTGTCTTGGCGGAAAGGCAGACTGTGCTGGAGTATCTGCTCTTTTGGGCAGACTGTGATAGCTGCAAAATAGGAGTGTCATCCTGGGGCTGGGAAGAGCGGGATACAAGGGCAGAATATGCTGTCCTCATTGGGGGCTGGGCTGAAGGAGTTTCAGAGAGAGGTGAGACTGGAGAGGAAGATGGAGTTTGAAGTGAGCATCAACCACTGAGTACCAAGAGGGCGCTGCTTGGGCCACGCACAAGGGTGGGAGGACAAAGCGAGCGGTCACCCTGGCATTTGTGGTCACAGGGCAGGGGGTAGCCTGGGGTGGGCAGGTAAAGTGGGCCACAGTCTGCAGGGCTTTGGCACAGAACTGGAGTGGAAACCCAGATACCCCCAGAAGTGCCATTGTGAGAAACCAATGGCTGTTGGCATTTTAATCACATGGAAATTGCCATCGCTTCCACGGAGAAATACCTGCTCTTTAGTTTCCTGAAGTCCTAGGCCCCCAAGGTCTATCTTTTGTTTGCCAACCTGTCAAGAGGCGCGTGCAGAGAGATTTCTCAAAGGTAAGGAAGCCAAAGGCATAGGAGTCACATTGAGGGTGCTCTGGCTGCATGGGCGGAGTGTGTGTCAGTGTGAGGACAGCACCCAGGAGTGGGGACAGGAAGCCCCAGCCTAACAGGTAGCTGCTTCTTGGACCCAGACAGGTGACAGCCAGCAGGAAGGCGGGACAAGGCCTTCCGAGTTTTCAAAACAAGGATTCTATGTGAGAGCTTCCAGTTTCCAAAACTGTCTGCCTCTGCCTCTCTCTGTCTCTGTCTCTGTCTCTGTCTCTGTTTCTGTCTGTCTGTCTGTCTGTCTGTCTTATACACACACACACACACACACACACACACACACACACAACAGATGAGCACAAAGACAAAAAGCAGGAAGGAAAAGGAAAGCAAAAGGCATCTGGGATGGAGGAGGGAGAGCGGTAAGGAAGGGGGAGATGCAGGAGCAGGGTTGTCTGTCTGTCTCCTGGTGATGCTGTGTGTGGTCAGCTGGGGGGGAAGGGCCCTCCTATGTCCAGGCAGCTGCAGGCCAGCTGGGTGGCCTTGCTGATCCTGGCTGGACACCTGGGTCACTTGGCCTCTGTTCACTCCACCAGCAGCCTAGCCCAGGCTGCTCTCGTCAGAGGCAGAAAAGCCAGGGAGCCACTCAAGCTGTAAGACCCTTGAGACACAGTTGAACCTGGCTGATGGGAGGCCTTCTTACTATGACTGGTCAAACTAGCCATGGGACCAAGCCTGAGTTTAAGAGGTGAGGATCTAGGCTCCCGTTTGGTGGCTAGAGCTGCAAAGTTCCATTGCAAAGGGCGTGCACACAAGGACGGCCTGGGCCCTGTAACCATTTGTGCAATTAATTTACAACAGTGTAGCTTTGGGGAAGCGACTCTGTCTGCCGTCTTTGATGATCTGTAAAATGAGGAGCTGTGTATGATGGTCCTTCCAGCCCCGCCCACCTGTGGACCCACCTCACCCCTAGCTCCGGGGCCCATCTAAATTCTTGCTGGTAACAGTGAGACTTTGCTCCTCCTCTGCTAGGCCTGAGAAGAACCTGCCTCGGGATCCAGGTGCCTTTCTGCAGGGATCGATAGCTCCTTGTGTTCCCTAATGGGCTCCCTGATGGCGAGCAGCGGAGGCAGAGCCGAGGGGAGAGATGCATTAACCTCATACCCTGTGCCCCGACGCGGCATTTGTCTTTAATGGAGACAGAGACGTGGCTGATCGGGCATCTCCATCTTTCTAGTTAGTAGTGACATTTTTATAGATATTACCTTGCTGAGGAGGGTGACACAGATAGGACTATGTCACAACCCCAGTGTCCATGTGAAGAAACCTGCTCTTGAGGTGTGCATTCCATGCATGCATTCATCCTTTCTCCCTCCTTTCCTTCATTCCTTCCATCTGTCCATCCATGCTTGCATCTATCATTTCATCTTCCTTCTTTCCTCCCCTTCCTTCCGTCTTCTTAAGAAGACTTCTGACAGTGCGGAGATGGATAAAACACGACCCCAGCCGTACATGGGGAAGGGCAGCTGAGCAGTTACGAGTGCTCCATTTTTGTGCCGTGCGCAGCCAAGATGGAGAATGAAGATCAGCACCTTGCCCACTGCAGACCTGCATTGGAAACGCTGGCCCCTGAGGCTCTCCGTGGAAAATCACGGGAGTGATGGGATGAGAACACCTGGGGCCCTTGGCATTGAGCTCCCAACGGTCTCCTATGTCCTGGACCTGAAGGAAGGGCTACTCCATTCTGCTCCTGCAGATGGGAATCAGGATGCTGAGCTTCCTGTATGTGTAGCCATGTGTGGGGAAGGTGACTGAGTAGCCAGTGGGGCTGTTCATCCACATCGAAGCTCCAGAGAGCTCTCCCAGAGTCACGAGTCCAGTCCTCACAGTCCAGCTAAGTAATGATGTCAATGTAGCTGTGACCATGAGCTCCTCCCACCATCCAGTGTCCCTGCCGGGGTGGATGGAAGTGGGGGCCAGGCAAGAGAAGGCCAACACAGAGCCCGGGCTCCTAAATTTGTGTTTTCTCCTACTTTTGCAAACACAGGAACATAGGCAAGTCTTCAAAATTGCACCTAGTATTCTATGAAGATCCCTCAAGTCCAATTCTAAACCCCAGTTAGGTTAATTCCACAAAGTAGATTTCTAGCTCAGACCCATAGAACTTTCCAGTGTCATCAGAGAAAGCTGGCTCCCAGTCCCCTGAGAAGAGAGGAGAGCCAGTTTAGAGACGCTGTCTCCAAGTCTCAGCTCTGGGTCCCTCCCAACCTCTGAGAGATGTAACCGCCCAGGTGATGAAAAGAGGCAATTTCTCCCTTGGAGCCAGCCCTGCAGATGCTGGGTGGAAAGGAAATTTCCCATCCAGTGTAGGCCTCTTTACCACGGAAAACCTGAGTATCGATTCATCACTTATTACCTCTCCAATTCCAAAGATGAATTGTGTAGATATGTAAAATAAGTGTAACAAATAAAGGAAATACATTTAAAATGTACAAGAATTGGCCAATTTTGCAATATTTCACTTCAATTTTATATGCTGTCAAATATACTTGAAATACATGTGCGCTAAGCATGACAAATATATAGAAACTAAAGCTCTATTATTTGGCTGTAATGGGCCAGGGGAATAGCTCTGGAATAATATTCTTCTGCCTGCAGTAAAGGCTTTTCTCTGAAGCTGTCTTAGGGCTGTGAAGAACACCCAGAGACCTCACCAGTCTTCTTCCCTTGAATTACTGTTCCTCTCCGTGGCCTTCCACATGAGTCTGACAAGCCGTGTGTGTGTGTGTGTGTGTGTGTGTGTGTGTGTGTGTCCCATGATGCAGTGAGGTGAGGGGAGCAGAAGTACCCTGGGCACCATGGCAAGGTCTATGGGGCAGGCAGGCCACGCCCCATGTCTACTGGTTCCCATGATACTGATGGAGCCAGGGTCACTCCTGCCTGGATTATCTGCATGACTCATTCATCGTCACCTCCTCTGTGGAGCACTTCTTGCGTGCCTGATTAAAGCTGCACCTCACCCACCAGTGTTTACTCGGGGTCTGGTTTGTTCTGCTTACGACAACACCTGGTATCTAGGAGGTACTCAGCCAAGTTTGCTGGATCAATACCTGATCCCAAGGGCTAGGCTTTTTCACCCCCATTTTTCAGATCAGAAGACTGTGGATTGTCCAGATGATGGGATTTGTCCAAACTCCCAAGACTGGCAAGGGAGAGAGCTTGAGTTTGAACCCAGGTTGAACCAGTTTAGTAGACAGATGCTGTATATACACCACCTAGATACAGGTGGCCATGTCCCAGTACCCTGCAAATCCTCCAAATGTTGTTGTGCATTAAAATCACTGCAGATCTGGGGCTCCAGACAACACTGTTGAAGTCAAATAGGTGCTTCATGGGGCACATTTTGAGGAACACAAATGTAGACTACTTTCTTAAGATATTGCTCTTTGCTGATTTTTTTGTTGCTATAACAAAATATCCAAGGCGGGTTAACTTTATAAAGGAAAGAGGTTTGTGTACTGCACAGTTTTAGAGACTGACAGACCACCAGTTTGGCCCCTGGGGAGGCTCTCTCAACTGTGTCACATCATGGCAGGTGACTGGTAGCCTAGAGTGTATGACAGTGAGCTCTCACACCATGAGACAGGAAGCTAGAGCCGGGACGGCGTCAGGCCTGAACCTTTCATAACAACCCTCTGGCTAAAAGTGAGCAAAAGCTAATGGGGCAAACCACCTTGATCCCCTCCCAGGGCAGTGCTCTCTATGACCTAAGGATGTCTAAAAGTCCCACGTGTCTCAAACTACCACACTGGGACCCAGTTGTCAATCTGTGAGTCTTTAGGGGGCGCACTTGAACCACACCCAAACTATAGCAGTAACCAAAGATCTGTGGATATTCATTATTAAACCTCCCCAACGAGTTTCTGAAATTGTTAATGTCCATGTTGCCTTTTTAAAACTTACCTGTTTGGATGATGGTAGCTGTAGTCTATGATTTAGGAACTTGCTATTTAGGATACAATGAAAAGAAACCCACCTCTGCTGAATGCCCAGTATATTTGAGCCCTGCTTAGCAGCATCCAAAGTGTTGAGAAGGTGGCTCAGTGTTGTAGCTGGGTGCCTGGGCTCTGGTCTCAGAATGCAGGGTTTGAGATCTGGTTCTATCACTTTTGCTAGCTGTGCCAGCTTGGGTGCGTTATTAACTTCCCTTATTCCACTCCCCTATCTGTGGAATGCTGACTTTGGTGCAAACAATTGTCATCAATATTTATCCCTTTCTTTTTCCTTTTTTTGTAATGGGGTTGGTGAATTTAACTGAGCATATGGTCACCAGGTAAAGACTACATTTCCCAGACTCCTATGCTACTAAGTAGGTTATGTGATTGCATTCTGGCCAATAAGATTTAACAGGAAGTTACAGAAACAACTTCCAGGTCATCCCCTTTTAAAAAAATGGAGTGCCCTTCATTCCTCTCTTCTCTGCCAATTGGTGAGACTGTGTGACCATGGAATGGAAGCCACATTCTGGCAACAGCAGAGAGTAGGGTTGAAGGAAGATTTGTTCCTGACCTTGTCAGTCCTGGATCAACTGTTAGACAAGAGAGGAACTTGTGACTTATTGAAAGCACTGCTATTTAAATTTTTGTTCCTGTAGCTGAGTCTGTATCTTAGTTGCTTTGGTGTCAGAGTAGGAGGCAGCTGTAACAAGACTGTTACCATGGGGCTTTGGCTTAGGGTCATGGGCAGCAGCAAGACCTGCAATTGTAAGGTAGGAAGCCGGCCCTAAAATGGGCTGAAGAACCTTGGAAGCAGATCATGTGCCAGTACTATTTGTGACTTTGGTGGGTTTGTTGAAAATCTCAGAGTATAATATGTATTGGCTTAACCAAAGTCCTAGGAGATGTCAGGCTGGTTATCAAAGAGGATTTGGAAGAGGCAGGTTTAGCAGGGACAGGAGAGAAGAGGACGGAAGCTCAGTGTTCTGCAGGTGCCTCAAGCCAGATCACAGGGTGAAATGTGGCTGCCGAGGAAAGGTGAGAGTGCCTCCTTCTGGCCCAAGCTCCGTGCCCCGTACAGCCCCTGGGAAGCCTCTTTAGCAGACAAGCAGGACAGAGGTCCCAGGAAATGAAAAGACAAGAGTTTTTAAACGTTCAAAACTATGTCTAGGACAGATCTTGTTTGTTGTTATCTATACTTGGAAATGAACGGAAGCAAACAGGACAAAGGCTGATAGAATTGTTGAGGGAATTACATTGCCAAAGAAACCACAGACGCGAGGGGGACGCCTGGAGCACCTCAGGGACAGCCTGTTTCTGGCATGGGGTTCCCACGTAAGTAGGCAGCTCTAGCCAAGCCCAGCCACTCTAAGAAATGTGCCATTTGTCCTGGAGTGCGACAGCTGGGCCCCAAAGCTCACCTGGACCACCTCCACCCCATCATTTTGCCTGTGGAGAAATGTGCCAGTCAAAAAGAAGGGAAGTGACCAGTCAAAGAATGCACAGCTCCACAGTGAATGAATAAGGGGGAAATTGCCCACATGTGAGGATTTGCCAGGGGGTTCTACTTGTGATTGACTCCTCCATGCACAACGTCCATGACTATGTGTAAGGAAAGAGATTACGCCTGTGAAAACAGAGTGTGAGAAAGTGAGGGACAAGCCAGGGGCACCTGTCGCTGCCCTTCTAACCCTCACTGGCTCCGCTTCCTTCTGTGGGAATAGAGGATGCTCTGGGTCTGGCAGGACGAAGGAAAAGAAGACCCTGCTGGGAGAGACATGCTGTCCAGTGTGAATCTATTCTGCCGCCCATGTCTGCGTGGCCTCGAGCTGGTGGTTAATTTCTGTGGGTTGCAGTCGCCGTCTCTGTGTCAGTGCTGCCTGCTCATGCTGGTGGGGTGAGGTTTAGGTGCAGAAATCCTACAGAATACCATAGTATAACATCTGGCACAATGTCAGTGCTCCATACGCGTTACCATGTGAGGATCATTTATGTGAACTTGGACTTCTTGGTGGCTTTGTGAAGCAAGTGTTTGTTTCTTGCCTTCCCACCTTCTAACTGCACCACCAAGGTCTCCAGGCTAGGGACAGGAGATATGGAGGTTGTGCTCAAAGGCTAAGCTTGGATACGGCAGATACAACCTGTGCCCACAGCCCCCTGGCAGAAGTTGTCCAAACTTTAGGAGGGGCGGGCCTGAGAATTGTCACATACTCTATGTCCCAGCGAAGAAACAACATCTCAGCCCAAAGCTCCTGTCACAGCTGGGTTGCAATGCTCCCTTGCATATCGTTTGAAACTGGACAAGTGGCTCAGCTTCTCTGAGTCACAGATTTCTTTCTGATGGAGCTGATGATACCACTGTTATGATTACAAGGTTCACAGGAGGAAAGGTAAGTTCTAACTGCCTGGCACATGTAAAATTCTCAGTGAAAGGTGTTCTCCTTCCTCAACAGCCCCCTCTTCCCCTTCCTTGAAATTTTCTGTCTCTGACTCCTCTCCTCCTCTCTCTTCCTTTTCCCAGCAGTGAGCAGGTGGCCGCTGGCAAGTCACCAGTCTGCAGAATGGCACCAAACCTGCCCATTTCCAACCAAGGGAACAAAATGGCCAAAGAACATCTTGAGTGTGAAGGTGGTGTTAATGGAATAGGTGGAGGCAGCTGTGTCCCCTGCTCCCCAGCATAAATCTTGGGGAAAACCGTTAGCAGGCCCGATAGCATGGAGACAAATTATGAGGCAGGGGGATCAATGTTATTTTTTCCACATGCTGAATTCATAGCGGTTTATGGCAAAATCAATGCAAATCTTCGTGAATAAAGCGATGGTAGGTGCATGTTAGAGAATAATAAGGGGCAGGGGAGGCGACACCCCAGCCAATCAGCAGCAGGGACAGGGCCCCTGCAGGAGAGTGGGGAGGGAAGAGGTTTAGGCCGGCAGGGTGACTTTTTCTTGAGCGCTCACCTTTATGTGGAGCGGTGCTGCCCTTTCATAGTTTTACTGGGTCCTCAGACTCTCAGAAGTAGGAAGCAGTGCTACTCTCTTTTCATGGTTCAGGAAACTGAGGCTTAGAGAGGTGAAACAACTTGCTGGTATCACTTGGTGAGTAACTAGGAAGCTCTGGCCCTGAAGCCAGGCCTCCCTGTTCCAGATGCGCAGGGACTCGCTGAAATCAGCACTGCCTCTCTGCCGTGCCTGCCCACCTGAGCCTCTGCACCGTGTTGCCCTCTGGCCTGAGTCCTCATCTCCTCTCCCTTCCACCCGAGAAACTTCTGTCTGGCCCTCCCCACCTGGTTGCTGGGAAGAATGGGGAATCAGTTAGCATCATCATGCCCTGCTCCCCAGAGCCCTTGGGAAGTTTTGTGTATGTGTCCAGCATGACTCTGTGACATTATCAAAGAGTCTGAGGGCATTGGTCCTCCTGAGTCCTTACCTAGGTTGTGAGCCACCCAAGTGTAGCATGATACCCTATCTTACCACTTTCCCTTCAGTGCACCCATTTGAATACCTGCATTGACATCTCTCTCCCCATCCATCGATCCATCGATCCATTGTTCCATCTGTCCATACCTTTATCCAGGCATCTGTGCATCCATCCATCCATCCATCCATCCATCCATCCATCCATCCATCCATTCATCCATCTATCATCCCTCTGCATCCACCCATTCATCCATCCGACCAATCCATCTGTTCATTTCCAGATAGTCCCCAAAACTTGCACAATTTTCAGATTTTTTCCCTGACACTTGCTATGACATAGATGACCCCTAAAGACACTATGCTATGTGAAGCAAGGCAGTCACAAAAGGACAAATGCTGTGTGATTCCACTTACCTCAGGTACCTAGAAGAGTCAAATTTAGTGAGACAGAATGCAGAATGGTGGTTTCCAGGGCCTGGGGCGAAGGGAGAAGGGAGAGTCATTTAAGGGGTACAAAGTTTCAGGTTTGCAAAATTCAGGAGCTGGACAGTGCTGATGGGTGCACATCAGTGTCAATGGGTGAGACGCCACTAAGCTGTGCCCTTAGATACAGGTACAATGGTAAATTTTATGCTATACATATTTTATCATAATTAAAAATTAATTTTCCCAGTGTCAGATTTGACAGGGAACTCAGTGTCCCTTGTGCAGAATACCACTCTCCCTCCTTACCCATTCCTGGGGGCGCCGCCTTAGGTGCTGCCTCCCCGCTGCAGCACCAGCAGCTGCTCCCATCTCTGCCCCCCTTGGCTCCAGCACCCAGGTGCTCAGGGCTTCTCCGTGGCAGTTATAACAGTGACAATGCTCACAGCTGTTACACGGCTTTGCAGGGACAGTGTGTGCCCTTCCTGGGAACTGGCTCCTACTGCATTTGTGGCCTTCTAAAAGAAAGGAAACTGAGGTACAGGGAGGTAAAGTAACTTGCTGGAGAGGAAGCCACAGAGGCAGGGTTGAGCCCCAGCCACTGGATGTGACAGTCTGTCCTCTGTTGCCCTGGGGTGCTTCTCACCAGCCTGTGCTTGCGCAGATGCCCCCTGGGGATTGAGTTTCCAGAAGTCTTATTTCCGCAGGCCCTTGTGGGCATCCCGAAGACAGGGCTTGGGGAGCTATACTCCTTTTTGCCCACCCTGGACTCAGAGTGGGCACAAGTGGGGTCTCTGTGATTTAGAGCCAGAGCTAGAGTAGGGGGCGCCTTGGGGGCAGAAGCTAAGTGGATAGGCAAACTCAACAGTCAGAGGAAATGATTTTTTAATGCAATATGTTAAAATATTAATGCAAGAAAATCTGCGATGAGCAAACTGAGATTTTTGGATCGACATGATCCAATCCTACATTCCCTGACCTTTTTCTTGCTACCTTAATCCTGGACTGTGGAGTTTGTTCTTAAACTAGAACTGTGCCCTGGTGTGCTTTGGCTTTAGAGCCACTGATATAATTTGTGGATAAATCCCCCTTTCCTCTGGGCTGGTCCATTTGGCAGGAACTGTGTGTTGTGGGGCAGGAGCTCACAGAGCTGGAGTCAATCTTGTTTTAGAAGTCTGCTTTCAGACCTCTGTAGCTGTGTGGCTTCAGACAAACCACCTAACCTCTCTGTGCTTCAGTTCTCCCCCTGTAAAAGTTCCTTCGAATGGTACAGACTATCATGCTGCCTTGTGGATTAAATGAGATAAAGTGGGCCAAGAGCTTAATACAGCGCCTGAAGCGTGGCTAACTAGGAAGGTTAAGCTCTTATAAAAACGGTTCAGGAGAAAACGGTATGTAACAAGTGCATTTATGTGAGCAGTCATCCAAAAATCATTGGTTTTCATTTTTCTTTTTCTTATTTCCTGCTGATCTATCTTATTTCCTGCTTATTTCCTGTCTCTGGCCCTCAGCTGGCATAAAGGAGTTGACACTTGTGGGGGTGGGACCACGCAGAAGGGACAGAGACTGGAAGGAGGGGAGATGGCCACATGATTCGCAGGGTCTCAGTACAAGGCAGCACCTGCTTCTCCTTCCCACTGTCTAGTTCTGCAGCTTTGCTCCTTGGCTTTGATAGGAGAGGCTGTTCCTCATTTTCCAGATATGTATTCTGGATAGACAGCTGCACATCTGGATGAAAAGTGCTGGAGACCACGAGCTATTCAACACCTCTCCGCACACCTCCAGGCGTGCTCAGGGAGGCACGTGTCAAGTGGACGACGGTCATCACCTGTGGGAGGCAGGCTGGTCTTCTCAGCTAGGTATGTCAGATGTTGTAAGGGACCCAGGAAACTTGAGATCCCTGGTCATGGAGAATATGGACAGATGGCCCAGCAGATTCCCCATGGCTTCTCCACACCAAGGGTTGATGTTGTCTCCACCTCTTTCTGGTGTAGACTCTGCATGAGATATCCTTTTTCTACCCTCTAAGGCCCCTGAACCCCAGGCCTAGAGCTAAAGACTCTGGTTTGATTTCTCTTTCCAGAAAACCACTGGCATGGTTGTCCCCTCCAGGCAGAGAAGGGGACAGACCCAGAAAAAAAAAAAAAAAAAAAAAAAAAGAAAAGAAAAGAGCAGGAATCACAGGTTACCCCCAGGTGGTTTAGGGAGGTGTGGACATTGGTCCATTTCATTCATGCACCAATCCCCAGGAAAATCTTGGGAGGAAGAGAAGTAGCAACGACTTCCTCATCTATCTGTGAGGAAACTGAGGCTGGAGGAGGTTAAAGGATTGTGCCAGGCCACTCATGTATATCGGGCTGTGGTTTGTTGGTGGCAAGTTTGCTTTCAGTATGTCAGGTTGACAACCTGACCAAGATGCTGTGATTCTGTCTTCCCAAGACATTGACTGGCCTCACTTTCCTGTGGGGTCAGTGGAAGTGGACGGAGGGGGAGGAATGCCCACCATCCAGCCATGGAGTCTGCACAGAACAGGGCCAGGCCCAGTTCTCCATAGCAGTCTCAAAATCACGCTGATACAGAGTGAATCTCAGCACCCAGAGTGTCAGGGGAGGAGGCTTCCTACTTCCTGGTGGCCAGGATGTGAAACAGAGAGACAGGAGGAGCCTGGGGTGTCCAGTGTCCCCTTCAAGTGCACCCCCAGTAACCTAGCTTCTTCCTTCTGCTAGCTCCACCTCCTGAAGGCTCCACCAGCTCCCCATATTGTCTCAGGCTGGGGACATGGCCTTTGGGGACACAGCAAACCAGAGCTTCCTCTCTGCCTTTGGCAGGGCAGGAAGAAAGCTGTTCCTGCCACCATCGCCTCTGTGCCCAGCCCCTGTGCCAAGCTCTCTCCATGTACCATTTTATCTCCTCACCCCATTTCTATCTTATTCTTACCCCTCTCCATACCCCACATTGGGTGAAATGCTTAGGATGGTAATTAAGTTATGCCAAAAATGATACTAAGGTTTGAATGAATAGTAGCACTAAAAAATTCACTGTTCAGTGCCCACTGTGGGCCATTCCTGTGTCTTGGTGTTTAGATGCATTGCTTCTACTCACTGCTAAACTGTGAGCTCCAGAAGTAGTGGTCACATCCGGGTCAACTCAGCACTGGGAATGGTTCCATCTGCAAGGGGCCTGCTGTGTAGCCAGCAGGTGGATGCTCACCATGTAGCTGGGGAAAGGATTGCTGGGGTGGAGCCGTGATGCTGTTACCCCACTGCCACCTCCAGCCCACTCTGTGCAGCTCTCAGAGTGACTGTAACACTTCAATCAGGCCCAGGGAAGAGTGTGTGACTGACATCCAGTGGGTAGTGGCACAGGGTGCAGCTGGGTATCATAAGGGACAGTCCCATTATCTGTCCCAGGAAACCCCGGGCCAGGTGGCAGGGGGCTCTTTTGGCCTGGCAGTGAATTAATTCCAGAACCATTTTGTCCCAGAGCACTGGTGTTGGTTTCCCAAGGCTGCCCCAGTAAGCGACTACAGACTGGGGGGCGTAAGACAGCAGACAGAAGACTTTCAGTCCTGAGGCCAGAAGTGGAAACTCCAGGGTGAGCAGGTCTGTGCTCCTGACCCCACCAGGCTCGGGGGACCTGTGTACCTTGTGACTCCTGGCCCTGGGAGGAGGGGTGTTTTTCATCTGTGGTCATAACCCCTCATTTTCACATCTCCTCTCCTCTTTTCCCTGGCTCTATCTCTCACTGCCTCTTCCTTAAGGGCTCCTGTCATGCAGTTTAGGGGACCCCTCATACTCCACAGTTGTGCCTTATCTTAATCTTACCTATAAGACCCTTTCACCAAATAAGGTCATGGACCCAAGGTTTGGGGATTGCTTCTGGTTTCCTCTTGGAGCCGGGAATTTGTTTGGTACACTGCTCCTTCTCAACCCACTCTGCTTGTCCACAGATCCTCACACAGCCTCTGAAGAGGGTGCTCAACCCCCTTGGTTTTATGAGGCATCAACGCTCAGAGAGGTTGTGTAGTTCACCTGGGAGGACCAGCCCTTGGGTCAGGATTTGCTTTGTACTCTAGGACTCTTACTCCCACCCTGCAGCCCTGAGCTGCCCTCCTCCCCGAGCTTGCCCTGCAGCTGGTGACCAGTGGACAGACACACAGTCAGGAGCAGTTTTGCAGGCAATTAAGCCTTTCAAGTGACAGGAATGAGGGGGGGCGCTGAGCAGGGGGCTGAGACCCCAGACACAGCAGCCTCGCTGGAGAAGGGGAGCAGGTAGCAGCGCCCTAGGGACTCTGCCAGGGCCACCGTGACTTCCAACCCCTGCAGCTCCAGGGAGCTCCCCACTCCTCCAGAGCCTCTATGTCACCCCATCTTCACTCTCTGCAGAGAAAGTGCCACCAAACACCCCTAGATGAATGTGCCCCTCCCTGTGTATTACATCACTGAATAACCCAAACTCACTTTCGCTTTTCCCCCATTTTGTAACAGCTTTATTGAAGAATAATTTACATACATGGACCCACATGTGTTTAAAGTGGTATAACAGATTTTGATGTACATACACCCTCAAAAACCTATCAGCACGTCAGGGTGGTACACATACACATCATACCCCAATTAGCTTCCTGGTCCCCCTTTGTTACACTTGTCCTCTCCCCCTCTCACCTCCAGGCAAGTCCAGATCTGCCCCCCATCACTGTTGAAATCTAGCTTGCATTTTCTGCATTTTTATATAAATGCAGTCACACCATGTGGAGCGTTGTTTGTGTGGCTTATTTCCCTGGGTGGAATTATTTTGAGATTCAACCGTGTTGTATGGCGCATCAGCGCTGCATTCTTTCTGTCGGTGGCTAATCTGCTGCCGTGTGACTACTCCGCGGTCTGTTTATCCACTCTTCTGTTGATAGACCCTGGATCCTCTCCAGGTTTTGATGATCATGAATAAAGCCACTCTGAGCATTTGTGTGAACCTCTTTGTGTGAACACATGCTTTCTTTTCTCATAGGTAAATACCCAGGGATGATTGGATTGCGTGGTAAACCCATGCTTAATTTAAGAGCCAGCAAACTGCTTGGTGAAATACTGGTACCATTTCACATTCTCAGCGACCTAGGAGATTCCAGTTGCCCCACATCCTCCACGAAGTCTTCAGTGGTCAGTTTTCTACTTGTGCCCACTCAAATCAGTAGGTAGATTTCTTCTTGTGGCTTTCCTTGGTATTTCTCTAGTGCCTAACAACGTGGAGTGTGTTTTGTGGGTTTGTTATCCACAAAGCCTCTTTGACAAAATGTCTGTTCAAATCTCTTGCCCATTTTCACTTGGGCTGTTTATTTTCTTGGCACTGAGTTTTTCAAGTTCTTTCTCTACTCCAGATACAAGTCCTTTAGCAGATAGATGATTTGCAAGTATTTTCTCTCCTGTCTTTGTCTTTATCTTTTCATTATCTTAATGATATCTTTCAAAGAGCAGAGGACTTTCATTTGGATGAAGTCTAGTTTATCAGTTTGTTCTTTGATGGATTCTTATTGATGTGTCTAAGAAACCATCGCCTAACTCAGCACCAGAAAGCGCTTTTTAGGGAATAAGCTGAGAAGTTGAAGGGTTGCTGCATCCACTTCCTGGATCTTCAGGACCAAGCTCCTCCACTCTCTGATGTAAGTGCTTTAAAAACAAAAACAGTGTTTTATATATTTTTTTGCCTTTTTTGCTGTTGTTCCAGACAGGAGGGTAAATCTGAGCCTGCTATCCCGCCTTTACCTGGAGCCTCTTGTTGTAAACACCATTTTATTTACACTGCTGTCTGATTCTCAGTTGAGGGAACAGAACTCCAAGAGGCAAAGCAATAGCATACAAATGGTACTGTGGGGACACAAATCTGGGCCTGTCCAGCTCCAAAGCCTGGTGCTCAGACCAAGCATCCTCTAACTTCAGGGACCGGCACAGGTTCTATTTGTTGTTTGAAGCTTCAGAGTCTGGAAGGCATCTGGGCTCTGGGATCCCACAGTACCAGTTACCTCTCTGAGTTCCAGTTATCTAATCTGCCTATTGAAAATATGAATTCTGACTGGACTTGCTCTGGAAGAGGTGCAATCCTGAATGATATGCTTCCTAAGACCTTGTGGGACGCAGAACGTAACCTTCAATACCATTTAGCAACAGGATGAAGAAATCTGAGGTGTGCATGCCACCACCTTCCCCTCCTGTACTCACTACAGGCATCACCAATTGATAATAGAGCTCTTTCCCATTGAGCTAGGCTTAATCTCCAAGTCCAATATTTTTAAATGTTACTCAACTTGCCCACCACCAAGTGGTAGGAAGGTGCAGGACATGAAGCCCCTTCGCATCCCTCCTCTTCAGGACCCTTGTTAGAGGCTACCCAGCCTGGCAGACACAGCTCACCTGTGCAAGCCTTTGATACCTCCTAACATCATCCCTCTTTCACCACCCGGCTACAGGGCCTAAACCCTTCCTGCCTGTGGCAAAGGAATCCACTGTCCCTTCACATCATTGGGTACATTGTTGTGTGCAGTGGGGACTCACAGAGGCTGAATAGTTCCATCCACCAGAAGAAGTGAAGTCCTTCGCATGCAGTGTGAATGTCATGGTCATGTCCCCTCTTCCTCAAGTGAAGAGTCTTTAGCTCCTGACATGGGACCCTCACCTTATTTTTGGACACCTTTTGTCACTATCTTCCCTAAAACATCAAATGCGACTTTTAAAAAAATCTCAATGAATGATCAGATTAGAACAGAGGGGAAAACGATTGCACCTCGGCCTCAACAGTTTACTTTTATTAACATTGCCTGAAATCTTAGTAGCTTTTGAAGCAGTCACCTCACACCTTCAGCTCGGGGGAAGAAGGGAGGAAACTTTGACACGTGCTGAGTCAGTGCGGCTCCCCTCTTCTGCTCTGTGCAGCTAGATCTGTGAGCCCAGCACAGGGCTTACCACCAGCTCCTCTCACCAGTGTGGTCTGTGAGTGTGTACAAAGGAGCCAGTTCCAAGCCTTGTCTGGTGCTGAATGCTAATGGTGGCAGCACTAGGGAACACTTATATAATAACAGCAGCACAATCTTCAGTGGCCAAGCTTCTTATATATTTTAACTCATCCAGTCCTCACAGCAGCCTTGTGAGCTAAGTGCTATTTTTTGCTCCTATTTTACAGAAAAGGAAACAGCAGCAGAGTGGTGAAGGAAGCCAGTAAAGTGGTCGAACTGAGATTGGAAGCCAGCTTCGAAGTCTGCGTCCTTCATCACGATTGCTGTCCTGCAAGGCCTGTGTGGTAGGGTTATTTGTGAAAGCTCTTGCACATAGTTCTTGGGAAGGTGTCCTAGCAGTGACCAGAGAAAGCTGAGATGGGAAAATGTATTTACTGGACAGGTCTCTTCCCTGGGTCATTTGGATAATGCAGCTCAGTTGGACAAAAGGAGAGACAGTGGGCTGATGAGTCTCACTCTAATCAGTTGGTTTCTCTGCTTATCTTGTAGGCTGCAAGCAGTGAGGGCAGATGGAAACCCCAACCTGGTCAGGCCAGCCCATGCCTCCTGGACCTTTGGGGGAAAAGCCATAGGTTTGATTTCTAACTCAGAATTCTCCTCTGGATGATATTCCAAGGTCCATCACAAATTTAAGGTTCAAGAGGACAACCACAGGTTTGAGAAGAGAACGGAGTCAGCATTGGCAAAGCTATGTATGTCCCTCCTTAGGGTCTTAGGGAGCCCCTTTTCTCTTCCTCTCTGCTCCTTTTAGGCCTCATGGTTTGATGGTGTTGGCTCTTCCCCTTTTGGACATGTGATTTAGATTGAGCCAATCAGCAGATGCTCCACCTCCTGGCAGGAATAAGATCTAGACTGAGCCAATCAGCGCACACTCTGTACCCCCATCTAGACTGAACCAATCAATGTTCATTCTCTCCCTGGTCATTGATGTTGCCTAGTGTTAGATGAATGGCCCAGCCTGGGCCCCAGAGAGACAGATCTGGAATTTTGATAAGAACTGTTCTTTCCTGTGGACTGGACCCAGGAGGCACAAACCCTGAGCCTTCTTGGTAAAAGTCTGTCTATAGGCAAAAAGAAGACCCTGAGCTAACAGACTCTGTTTGAATTCCAGAACAAAGGAATCACCCGTGCATTTGAACCTGTAAACTTCTTGTTTCTTGAGTTGATCTATACACATCCTCCCTGTCCTTTCTGTCTGTCACATGTCAGCCCAAAGCCAGGGGCCATGATGGGTTCACCACCTGGCATAATCCATGGTCCCAACATGTCAGATCCAGGGTGTAGTGATGAGTTGGAGAGAGGTCCTTTCCCCAGACCACAGCCTGGTTAATAACAACCTACCATACAGAAAATTAATTTCCACGGTGTGAGGCATGTCAGAGAGGGGTACCCAAGGTGCCCAGGAGCTCAGGGGAAGGGGCAGGTAACATTTCCTAAGGGCAGGGAGGGAAGGTGATACAGCCCCTCCATGGAAGTGACATCGAAGGCAACACAGGTGGGAGCACCTGATTAATTGCTTAAGTCCTGTATCTCCTCTGGGTTTTCATTCTGATTCAATCCCTGGTTTTGCCTTAACCTCTGGCAAATTATGCAATACCTTTGGGCCTCAGTTTCCTCACCTGCAACATGGATATCCACCTCATCCAGTTGTTGAGAGGATTCAGTGTGATCGTAGATGAGCAACTGGCCAAGAGCAAAGACACTCTAAATGTTAGTCTGTTATTATCCTGTTTATTAGGATTTCACGAGGGCAGGCATAGTAGAGGTGAAGGGAAACCCAGGTGGTAAGAATTACACATTCATAAAGAGCAATGTGCAAGGTTCAGGTCTGTGGAGGAAAGGAAGGGGTCTAGGTGGTGGTTGGCGTGGGCAACAACACAAAGACAGAGAATAGAAAGGGGGGCCCTTGGCCCAGGTACCTGGCGCTGGATGATATCAAGATGGGGAGGAGGGGAGTAGTGCTGAGGATCTGATTTGGTTCTGATTGCAAAGACCTAGCTTATGCTGTAAACAAAACCTCCCTGTCCTTTCTGCAGAAGGAATTTGCAGCCACCTGACCCATAAGTAATTCATCTACTTGCCCAATCCAGTGATGTTACTGGTTAATCCAGTGGGGCAAAATAGCTCAGTCTGGCCAATTTGCTGCTGGAGCTGGCACCTGGGCTCCTGGATATTGGTAAGGTGCTGTGATTTAGATCTGAAATATCCCCCAAAGTCTCACATGTTTGGAAGGTGATTGTTTCATGGGGTGCTATACTTATCAGTGGATTAGCCCAATGATGGGTTCATGGTTAGTGTAGTGTGGGGAAGTGGGGACTAGTTGGAGGAGTCAGGCCATTGGGGGTGGGAACTGGAAGTGTGCATCTCTCTCCCTGGCTCCTCCCATCCATCTCTGCTGCCTGGCTGCCACCCTGTGAGCAGTTTTCCCCTGTGGCAGACCCTGCCTCCATGCTGTTTTTGCGCTTCAACCTGCCAACCATGAACTGAGACCTCTGAAACTGTGAGCCCAAACGAACTTCTCTTCTTTTACATTGTAGTTGTTGGCTATTGTGTCCCAGGAATGAGAAAATCGACTGAGACAAAGGGCATGATAGGATCTGCTATGCAGAAAGCGTCTAAGTAGGGCTGCTGCACACCAGAACCCCAGGGTCCAGCCTCTAGGAGAAGAGAGAGCACCAGACAAGGTCACCTTCACTTTTGCTTTTTAGCACGTGGTGAAGAATGATGTTTCCTTCCTTAAGGTCCTACAATGGTGGAAACAAGTAGGCCTTGTGAGACCAGCAAACACTCTATCCTGTGTCTTAACCCTCCCTGCTAGGGAGGGTTAGTTAGTTTTCCATCACTGTGACAAAATACCCAAGTAAAACAACTTACAGAAGGAAAGGTTTGTGTGGGCTATGGTCCTAGTGCATGGTTGACTGGCTCCACTGTTTCTGGGCCTGTGAGGAAGCAGAGCATCATGGTTAAGAGAGAGTGACAGAGCAGTGCTGCTCATCTCATGACAGCTGGGAAGGAGAGAGGAGGGGGAGAGAGATGAGAGAAGAGAAAGGGAGGGAGAGGAAAGTGAGAAGTTGGCAGAGAAGGTGGAGGAGAAGAAGGAAGAGAGAAGGAGAGGTGGAGAAGGAGAGGAAGAGGAAGGCAGAGGAGAAGAAGACTGAAGAGAAACAGCAGCAGCAGCAGCAGCAGCAACGAAAGGGGTGTGGACAAGGTAACCCCCAAGGTCATGCTCTGTGCCCCAGTTCTTTGAACTAGGACCTTCTAAGTTTCCATCACCTCCCCATCTGCTGTCAAATTATGGATCATCCATGAATTATTCCACAGATAAAGTTAGAGCCATCAAGATCTAATCACCTCCCCAAATACCCACCTATAGCCTTGTGAGCTTTTAGGGGACATATTAGGTCCAAACCCCAATACACCCCACATCAGGGGTGAAAGAAATAGGGACTTATCTGGTAGATTGGCTATCATGTCAAGTGACTCATTTGAACTCCAACATCCCAACCTCCTGGGTAGTCTAAAGTGACACTGATCAGTTTGGACAAGGCCGAGTGTTCAGGAAAGGACACTTCCTGACGGCTTCATCCATCCACTCACCTTCTTGGAGACATCCTCGCTCATGAGTCCAGTGTTTCAGTCACTCATCATCTTTGTCGTATGTTTGGAAGCACTCTCGTCACCTTGCCACCGGGCATGGGGACTGTGTGTGAGTGGTAGTAGCAGGAGAAGGTTGAGGCCTCTGTAAGTGGACAGCGCTGGATGCCAGGGCTCCAGGGCAGCAATAGTATAACCCTTCCCTGACTTGCTCAGCAGAGACTGACAAGACCCAGGAGTGAGCAGGTAGGTGAACGGAAGGGAGGTACATCAACAGGGTCAGGTATGGCAACACCTGAAGCAATCTTGGGGGAGGGCCTGGGCTCCTGACCCCTGAGCAACTGCGCCTGGAGTTCTGACTGCTCCAGCTGGGACCATATCAGGATCCTCTTTTCTACTCTTTCCCAGTGTTTGCCCTCCCTAGTATTTAATCTCTGTTCTCCTTTCCCTAGGCGCTGTGCTGGGTCTTACGGTCAAGAACCCATAGGTGGTGGGGGATGGGTGGAGGTCTGGCCAAAGGCAGAATGGAAATGCTACACTGAGGAGAAGGACTTAGAACTCATGACTATTGTGATCAAAAGCATGTGCTGTTGACAGAAGTTGAAGAATCTCATTGCTTCTTTGTGATGCATGAATATCATGAGAATGCAATAACCCCCCCCACTGCTACAAACTAGATATATCTTTGACTTCTCAAGGGCCACAGCCATGAAGGGGGATCTTAGTAGTCATTAGACAAATTTCTTAAAAGTACAACAGTGTCTTAGCCTTCTTCACCCCAAGAACCTAGTACAGGATTTCTCAGTGGAGACCCTCATTCATCGATTCATTCATTCATGCATTCATTTATCCAACAGATACACATATCTACCATGATAGTTTCCTAGGGCTGCTATAACAAAGTGCCAAAGTCCAAGATCCAAGTGTCAGGGGCTATGTTACATCTGAGTCTATGGGGACAATCCTTCTTAGTTTCCAGTGGTGACTGAGGGTTCACGGAGCTCCTTGGGGATATGGTTTGGGCGTGGTTTGAATGTGTTCTCCAAGGGCTCACGAGCTGGAATCTCGGTCCCCAGGTGGTGATGTTGAGAGGTGGTGGAGCAATAACGAGGTGGAGAAGGTGATTAGGTCACTGGGGGCACTGTCCTCCCAAGGGACTCATGCTGGCCATGTGGGGCGAGTTAGATATGGTGAGAGGGGTTGATACAAAGCAAGGCCACCCTGGCCCCTGCCCTCTCCCGCACGTGCCTGTCATCATGGGGCTTGGATTAGTGGCAGCACTAACTACTTACTGCAACACTGATGACCTTTGCAAAGACCGTTTCCGTTACATTCACAGTCACTGAATGGAATGTGGATGGAACTTCTTTCTTTTGGCAGGGGGAGGTCTCAGTTCAGTCCGCAACACCTACTCTGGGTCAGAAAGTAGCTGCTGTGCCGGTGATTTCACTCTTGCGCCTCACCACAGTCCTCTGAATGCGCTGCTTGATGCCCCTCTCTCCCACAAGCCAGACCCCAAACTGGCTGGCGCAGCCCCTCCGCTCTGCGCTCCGAGAGCTCAGCCTCACCTGCCTTGTGCAGCCCCGGCGCGGCCCCCGCAGCTCATCAGTAACCAGAAGAGGAGCAGCGGGCAGAATAAATCTCACTCCAAAATTAATGTAGCTCGGGAAAAAAAGTACATTTACTCATTTCAACTTCTTGTTGCGAGACTTGTAAGTGAATAAATCCTAAATAAATGTAACCGGGACGAAGGGCGAACCCACGATAAATGCAGTCCCGTCGCCCTAAATGAAGACAAAGGCTCCGAGACAATATTAAATCTCATCCCCGAAGACTCATTTCATTTCAGACCCAGATTTCCACAAAATCGAGTGCTCCAGCCGCGTTAAGCCCCCTTCGGCTTCTCTTTGCCCAATCCTTCCCCATAAACTCAACCTGGGCCCGCCTTCCCGCCAGTCTCCTGGCGTCACCCACCTAGGTCAGGCCTAGGCTCTGTCTGCCCCTGTGCCAGCTGGCCCCCCAAACTCCGAAGAAGACATGGTGGCTTCCTCAGCTCTTAGTTGGCTTCCGCTTCACTGGGAGACCCAGAGCATGTGCTTGGGGTCCCAGGATATTTGCATGTCTTACCTGCAGCCTCCTCAAGCCCTGGGGAGCACGAACTGGGATGCGCTCACCTGTGCCTCCACCTGGGAGCTCGGGGTTCAGCTCTGCAGTGAGAGACTGGATGCTCAGCTGTGACCAGCTCTGCAGCCCAAATGGCGCAGAGGCTTGAATGCGTCCCCGAAGTTTATGTGGTGGAACCCGGAGCCCCAGTAATGAACGTGGCAGTGCTGGGAGGTCATGAGGCTCTGCCCTTGTGAATGGAGAGCTGCTGCTGCCCCGGAGTGGCTTAGTGACCCCAGGAGCAGGCCCCCCCCCACACACATGCACGCTCCTTGTCCTTCCGCCTTTCACCAGGGGACTGTGCGGCAAGAAGGCCCCCATCTAGGGCAGCTCCCTTGAGAGTGGACTTCTTGGAGCCCAGAACTGTGAGAAATAAATCTGTTCTTTACACATCACCTGGTGACACATTCTGGTGCGACAGCGTGAACGGACAAAGGCGGCTGGAGTGCTGGGGCAGAGGCAGCCAGATCTCCATGCTGTCCATTGCATATTCACTGACAGTGGGCTTCATCCTCACCCTGCGCCCTCCAGACCTGCGGCCTGGATGTCCCTGGGGTTGGGGAGCCTCAGGGCAGGGAATCAGAGTGAGTAGCTGCAGTGGGAGCCTCCTCCCAGGACAGTCCCCAGCTAGTGTGGGAGGCCTTGTCAACTCCCTGGGCAAGATGACCCAGCCTCCTTGCTCAGGGGGCAGGTGTCACAGTGGGAGTTTGATCTTCTCAAACTGCCATTCCAGTGGACCCTACCCTGTATGCCTGGCACAGAGCCTGGCAGGAGCAGGACATCAGAGTATCGGGGATTGAATTCCGTGACCCTCCCTGACTGGCCCCCACCCTCAGCCTCCATAGTGTCACCAGCTGTGTCTCCTACATTGCAAGCTGGTCTCAGCACTTCACCATCTGACTAACTAAGCAGAGCCGAGTACTAAGCACTGAGCCCATGTGATAGGCTTGCAGGGACTCAGTGAGAACCTTGGCGTGTTGGATGGCAGACACCTGTCTCCAGTGCTGACAGTGAGTCCTAGAGTCAGACAACGTCAGCGTCAAGAACCTTGTGCCTGGCGTCCGCTCCGCCCCACCGCGTGCCAGGTCCCACTGTGGTGTGGCTCTGGCTGTGCCGGCAGGGGTAGGTTTGCTATGAACCGTGGTAACAGTGGCGCACGTTAGTGCCTGCTGCACCCTGGCAGGGCTGGTCCCTCTCTCCTTCCACGCATCTTGTGAGAAAGCCTAGGATGTGCTAGGTGCTCTGTACCAGGGCTGGGACTGCTCTGCATCTCAAAGTTGACGCTCTGGAGAGGGAATGTGTGTTCTATTTTAATCTACTACGTGGTAATGGAGGGAATTATATCATTTATATTATATTATATAAAGCACATTATGTGAAATTTATCTTATGTTATGTCATGTCTTATCATGTCACATCGTATCAGATCATTGCCATTTAATCCTCGTAGCAGCCCCGTGGGGAGGTTTTACTGTCTTCTTTTTAGAGTGGGATGCCCTGCTCAGAGAGATTAACTGACTCTGTGCCCCAGCCAGGGAGTGAGGGGTGGAGCTGTATGCACAGCAGGAGGAGGCAGGTTTAGGAGGAGGCAGAGCTGGATTTGAACCCTAGAGTATGCTTTTCTTTTTCTTTCTCTCTCTCTTTCTTTCTTTCATCTTTCATTTCTCTCCCTTCCTTCCTTTCCTTCCTTCCTTCCTTTCTCTCTCTCTCTTTTCATTTCTTTTCCTTTTCTTTTTTTGTGCTACTGGGGATTGAACTCAGGGCCTTCACACTGAGCTATACACAGCCCTTTTATTTTTTGAGACATGGTCTTGCTAAGTTGCCCAGACTGGGCTGAAACTTGCCATCTTCCTGCTTCAACCTCCTAGAGTGCTGGGCTTACAGGTGTGTACCACCATGCTGAGTAAAGCCTCAGTTTCCTCATCTGTAATCCAGAGCTGCTGTAGTTCCCTCCCGGAATGGCTGGAGACTCACAAGAGCTGACACAAGTGCAGTGCCCACCTCCACACCGGCACCTGGTAAGAGTCACCCTTTGGATGGGCCGGGAGCTGCTGGAGTGGGGACAGCCACACCCAAGCCTCTCTCTGTGAGCCTGAGCCATTTGCAGACTGCGGCTGGGGAGAGATTCAGGCCTCACCAGGAAGCAATTTCAACCAGGAAACCATATCATTTCCTTTGTTTTTTTGGGTTGGGTTTTATTCTCTTTTGTTTTGTTTGATTATGTTAAATCTGATGACCTAAGCAGCTATTTGAAAGACAACAAGACATATTATGGTAGCCATTTTGAATTTCCTAGTGGCTTGTTTTGAAGTCCTTTATTGCATTCACTGTTTTGGTTTTATTGTTTCTATTCTATTCTGTTCTGTTCGATTTTTACTATGTCCTGAAGTATCTACAGCTATTTTGAAGACAACAAAAGGCATTATGGTCACTACTGTTGGTTTTGTGAGGTTTTAAAGTCCTATATCACTTATGCTGGTTTATTTTTGATTGTTTTTTTTCTGTTTTATTTTCCTTGGTTTCATCCTCTTTAAAATGAAAAAGAATCACCCTGTGTCATGGCAGTGACCATAAGCTGTTATAAGCAGGACCCCAGAACTGCTTGGGGACAGGACGCAGGGCTCCAGTCTCTGGGCCCTGAGCTGGCGATATTAGCTCTGTGGTGCAAAGACTGAGTGGCGCTCACAAGACCCCCTCCCAGAGTGCTTATCGGGAGGGTTAAACATATGCAAAGGACCCAGGACAGGGCTCTTCCTGTGGAGGATGCTGGGAAATTAGCTTTGCTGAGACAGATCTCACCTTCCTGATGGGAAGCTGGGCTTGTGCTTGGTAAGACTGGAGACAGATTCTCCACCAAAGGGAACTGAAAATTAGCCTTGGGACTGAAGTGTCACAGAGAGATGATGGCTTAGTCAAGGAGGTCAGGAGTCCAGTGAAATCTTCTGTCTTGTCCTCCAAGCTCTCTGGGGCAGAGCATCCAGGAACTACCCGGACCCCAATTTCCTCTTGCTATCCAATGCCGCTTGTAACTCACACGGGTGACACAAGTGACTCTCTTACGAGCATAGTTTCCAGGATCTCAGTCTTATTCACTCATTTCCAGCTCGTTCAACCAGACTTACTTCTTATTTGATTTTCTAATCTTAATATTTTTACAACTCAGTGATCTTTAGTATATTCACAAAGTTGTGGAGCTATCACTAGAACTTTAGAAAATTTCATCCTTTCAAAAAGGAAACCTGTGCCATTTAGCTATCATCTTCCACAATTCCTGCATCGCCCCAGCCCCAGCAACGACAGACCAATTTCTGTCTCTATAGAATTGCCTATTTTAGCCTGGGATATAGCTCAGATAGCTCAGTGGTACCGCACCTGCCTGCAAGTGTGAGGTTGTGAGTTTAATTCCCGGTACAAAAAAAAAAAGCTATTCTAGACATTTTATGTAAATGGAATCATATGCTATGTAGTCTTTTGTGGTTGGTTCTTTTGGATTTATTTTATAGACTTCCATGTGATCAGAGTTAAGAGGGGTCTCCTAGATCATCTAACCAAATACTTCATATTTAAGGTGGGAAAGTAGAACCCAAAAAGGAGCCCCTACCATGGTCAAGGGTAGGAGAATTCTTGTCCTCTGACATCTAGCTTGGTCTGCTGTCCCTTCCCTTCCACTAGGTAGCCTGAATCAGAAGCAGTTTGATAATGGTTTTATCCCAGAGAAGAGGGTGGTACCCTTTTCAGGGTAGGAGTTATGCAGTAGCATTCTTGTTCATTCATGGGTCCACCCAACTGACCACACAACTAACCATATGTCCATCCACCCACCCATCCACCCAACCATCCAACCATTCATTCATCCACCCATCCATACACACACATACACACGTGCACACACAGAGCCACCCATCCATCCATCCTTTCACCAGCCAATGTTTATTGTGGAGTAATAACAAGCAAGGCTCTATTCTAGACAGTGAAAAGACAGACACAAGACAGAGAGGTCCAGCCCCTGCAGCGTGCAGATGATACACATAGAAATGGACGCGAGAATGGAGCTGTTGGGCTGCAGACTGGCGCTGAAGTAAAGGGGGGCAGAGGGAGAAACTGCCCTGGGTGACACTGCTCTTTCAGACTGAGATTCAAGAAGGCTCTCAGAGGGGACCCTCAGTCCACAGGAGGCATAGGAACAGTGACAGTGGGGGAAGGTTTGCTGTCCCCTTGGCCTTCCCAGTCCGCCTTTCCATTATCACCCAGTTTTTTTCCTTATGGCATTGTTGTCCCCTATGTTGGTTCAGAGAGCAGCATTCAAATCACAGGGTTCTTTGTTTGCCTGGTGTCCGGCAAGGGCCATGGGTCCCAGTAGGAGCTGGGTCAGGGTATGAACTGGTTGGCGCCTTGTCGTGAATCCCTAGCCTCCATCTTCCTGAGAGCTGGTTTGGACAAGTGGAAGTGTGTGTGTAGGGGTAGGCAGCTGTGGTCCCCTGGCTTGGGGATATGGGACAGGACAAGGTGCCCACAGCCACGCTCCTGGTTTTCCCGTCTTACGTTTTCTACATGCCCTTGTCTCTTCTGTCGTTTCTCCTTGAGGATCGAGTTGTTTGGGAAAGAGAAAACCAGTTGCATAATCATGTCCGTCGGCAGGCGCGTTCTAATTTTAAAAAACGTGTCACTCTCCAAGCTGTGCGACCCTTAATCAAGCAATTACTTTATGATGTAGTATAGTTAAGGGAGGGAAAAAGAAGAAGAAGAAGAAGGAAAAAAGAAAAAAACAACCACCACCAACCCTTGCAATCTCAAACAATTTCTCGAGGAGAATTAATTTGGTAAATGTTTGACTTGAGCTCAGGAATGTCTTTTGTTTCCATTTCTAAATGACAGAAGGGACACAAAGAAAGGTGGTAATTTGGTATTAATCAATCTTCTTCATTAAAATTAGCTCCCCAGACTCCGAGTGTCATGGAAACAGCCAATGCTGGGAGAAGGACTTGGGGGCCTGGAGGTAGATGAAGACAGGGTTACTGCGTGGGCACAGCCCGGGGAACATAGGATGGGACAGAATGGTGTCATTGGCACTGAAAATAGTAACCATCATGGAGTGAGCTCTTCACACACCATCTTGTTCCAAGCCTCTTCCAAGGCCCTGTTGTTTGAGCCCAATGTCAGTATTGCTGTGCCCATTTTACAGCTGCAGAATGGAGTCTGGTTTAGAGAATTTGCCCAGTGCTCATCCCTGGAAGTGACAGAATGGGGACTTGAACCCAGGAGTCCTGGCCCCAAAGACCTTGCTCTGTCGTTACCCCATCTAACCATCCCTGAGTGTCACTGCCTGTGCCAAAGCCTGGGGCAGGGCTGGCAGACCCTCCGGGTCAGGAGGGGCTGACAGCAAACTGACAAAGAATCTTAATGTTTTTGCCATGGAAGCACAGGGAAAGGAGTCGGGGAGTCCTTGTGGTGGATCTGACGCCCCTAAACAGCTTTTCTCAGTGTTCCCTAACTCCTGAGGTCCTCACTGTTCTCCTGTGAGGCCTGCATTCCAGATCTTTCCTAACTTCTCCAAAATACCCTCCTTCCCCTTCAGCCACTCCCTGCCCAGGCTACAATGAGTTAATACACCCTCATTACCTGTGACTCACACACTGTTAAACCCTAGCAATCTTCAAAGCTGGAAGTTTTGGCTTCTGCCAAGGTCTGCAGAGGAAACTTTCTGAACTAAGAAGGTGAAGAGAGAGCAGCTGTCTGTCATCTCGGGATCTATCCCTCATCCCTCCCTCTCTCTCCAAACCCAAGCACTGCGACGTTCCCCCTCTTTCCCCTTCTCCCCATCTCTTTATTATTTCACCATTCTGGTTAAATCTTCACCCACTGGTTCCTTGTCTTCCCCCAGTCTCTGACCCTGAGTGGCACACACAGGTCAGCTGTGGATGGAGGGGTGAGGCAAAGGGCATTTCATTCATTGGGGGACGATGAGGGTGGTGGGACCCTCACTTGTGAACATGTCCAGTTCCAGCCACAAGGTCACATGCTACACCAAGGATGCTGCCACCTAGAATTTGAGCATCCTTCCCTATCTGCTCAGGCCGGGTGAATGGGTGAGGGGCAGCATGAAGCCCAAAGGGGCCAGGAAAACCATCCCAACAAAGCACTGGTGGCTGCTGGTCCCGTGGCTTTGTGAAGAAACATAAGTATTTCAGCACCTACCATATGCAGAAAATCCTGGAATTTAGATATTATCCTCCCCATACTTCTGATGGAAAAAAGAGCATCTCAGGGCGGTTAAATCTCTGGCTGAAAGCTTCACAGCCTGTAAGCGGCAGAACAAACACTGGAACCCAGTCTGTTTCGTGTCACAACCCAGTCAGTGACAATGACACCCTTCTGCTTCCCAGCAGTGGGATCTGTTCCCCTCTGTGGGCTCTAGCACCGGAAGAATGAGTTTGTGCTATTTTCCTTTTGGGCCCTGGGATGGATACTCTGGGTGGTGGGCTCCCCCTGTCACCATGGCAGTCTCAGTGACACTTGCCCACACAGGAGGAGCTGGTGGGGGACAGAGTGTAGACCCCACACTCAGCACTGAGAGCAGAGCTTCCGTTCCGTGCAGGTGCTGTGGCGAGGGCCACGTGACGGACACGACTCTCTTGTCCCTGCTGGCATGACGCTGGCTGTCTTGTCTGGCAAATGACATTTGAATAAGTAATTAAAGCATAGGATCCATCAGGACACAGAGCCAAGGTTCAGGAGGAAGGATTAAGCGTGGGGATTATGTGTTTATGAAACCAGAAGTTTCCAGGAAGCGGGCTTGGGGCTGAGTCTCAGGGAATCGTTTTCCAAGCAGTGCTGGCCTGGACCATCAGGAGGCTGGGACCTCTGAGGCCACTCTGCGTGCCCTGCCATCACCGCTGATGCCACTGCCCATGGACAAGGAGGCGTGGAGGACACCGGCACTGTGATCTGGCGCTGCAGGAGTCAGCTTGGCTAGGGTCTCCACTGCTGCTCTTCCCTGGGTCCCAGGATGGAAAGTGAGAACCCAGAAACGTGCTGTGGAAGATCCCGGCTCGCTGGCTGGCAGAGCAGCTGGCCTCCGCCTCCTGTGCACCTCCTGACGTGAGGCGAGCACCCACTGTCCGTGGGAACTTTATTGATCCTGAATCCTGGCTGTGCTGTAGAGGAATCTGGGATCCAGGGAGCTCAGTCGCCCATGCCATGGGATGTGCAGAGGTAACCAGCCAAAGGGCTGGGAACTGACACTCACACCAATAGACACGATCCTGAGCACCCGGGAGGGGGCCGGACAGATGCCACAAGGCTTGAAGGAACTGAAATGATGAAGTGACCCTGGACTGCAGGTCCCTTCCAAGGAAGGTAATATCCCAGCCTGGATCTGAATGATGCCAGTGGAGTATTCCAGGTTAGCCACGGTGTGTGCAAAGGCCCTGAGGTTGTGAGAAGGGAAGAAGCAGCATCCCTGGGAGTTTGGAGACCTGTTTAGCCAATGTTCACTTCCTACTCCTGTCCACAGGGGTGGCAGGCACTGCCCTGTCCTGTTGATGTCAGCTGTGGCCACATGACGTGCTTTGGCTGGGTGGAATACAAGCAGAGACCCAACCTGGCTTGGTTTATGGATTTCTGGTGATCACCTGTGAGAAGGGCCATGCTGGACTCTGGAAGGCAAACAGGTGAGGCAGACGTGAGCCCGCGCTGCAGCCCGGAGCTCAGCCAGACACCCCCAGCCTGAAGCTGAACTGGCAGCCACTGCACTCCTGCCTTGCAAACCATTATCGGGAGAATCAGTGCTTCCTGTGAGCCGCTGAGCACTGCACTGGCTCTTTCCACACCGCTGGTGTAGCCATAGCTGACTGATACAACTCCGAGCTATTGCAAGGAAAAGTAGCAACAGCGACCACCATTCAGTGTTCAGTAGGACCAGCCCTGTCTGGTCCATCCAGCTCTGCCTGGTCCAGTCTTGCTAAAATCTCCACAAGCAGATGAGGAAACAGATCATCTCCTGGCCCTTGACCTTGGGTGAGACCACGTGACCAAGCTCTTGCCAATGAGCCGTGAGCAGAATGTTACTCATCCCTTCTTGACTGGAGCATTTGATTCGTGGTGTGGGACCCTCAGGACCCTCAGGACTTGCCCCCCTCTGGGAGGCCCTCTTTGAGAAGCAAACTCCCTGGCTTCCCCAGTGGACACAGAGAGCAGGTGAGAAATGGGGCTTTGTTTTTATGAGCCAGGAACCTCCTGGAGATGTTTGTTACTGCAGTGTGCCTGAGTCCAGCCTTGCGGGTCAAGATGGGAATGCTGTGATGCCTGTCTGTTCACAGTGAAGGATCTAAGAAGTCCTGGAGAGAGAGAGAGAGAGAGAGAGAGAGAGAGAGAGAGAGAGAGAGAGAGAGAGAGAGAAGATGAGAGGAGGAAGAGAGAGGAAGAAAAGAGGGGAGGAGGGAGGGAAGGAGAGAGAGATAGGAAGAAGAAAGTAGGAGGGACTAGGAAAGAAGGAAGCAAGCAAGGAAGGAAGGGAGAGAGAAGAGGGAATGAAAGAAATATACTTGTTGACTTTAGTTGAATTCAGTTTCCCAAGCACACGAGCTCACCACCTCTCCCCGCCCTTCCGAGTAGCTCCGAGGAGACCCATAGAGCGCCTTTAGCTGAGGCCTGCCCAGAACCCTGGGGATAGCAGGATGCAGCAAGTCTCCAGGGACGCCCCCAGGCTCAAGGGCCCACTGGAAGAGGCTTCATCTCAGCATCCTTGCTGGCCGTGGAAGGAAGGTAGCGCTGGAAGGACCCGAGCCTGCAGAGCAGCTGGAGAGCTGGGAAACCCGGCTCTGCCACCAGCCTCTGTCTCCCCGCCATGGACAGTGGCCTCTTCCCTTGCATCCGCCCTAAACGCCAGGCTTGCAGGGAGGATGTGAAGATTCTGCCGAGTGCTTGGTATGCAGGAGGAGCCAGGGTGGGCCGCTGCAGAAGTTCCAGATGTGTAGCAGCTGTCTGAAAGCAGAGGGCACAGCCTGGTTGGGAGCACAGAGCTGGGCACATTGGACTTCACTGAGAGCTGTGTCAAGGTTTGGCCAGTGTGGGTCCACGGCACAGCAGCCCACCCTGCGCCTCTGGGGTGCCCCGGCTCTTGTTAGGGTGACTGAAGCCACGTGCCTCTCCACACTGAGAGTCCCAGACAACTGCTCGGGCCAACAGCTCCCCGCACCCCCAAGAATGTGGGGTCCTGCTTCTGGCATCCTGTGCCCAGGACTTTCCACGGGCTGGAAACCACAGGAATGCACTATATCCTGCCTCTGTCAGATGACGGGGGCCCCCTGCCCCATTTCCGTGTTCCGGGAGTTCTCACTTCTTTCCCCAAGGGCCCTCCCAAGCTGCAGGCATGCAAGGCTGCAGGCTGCGGACAGATGCTCCTTTGTGGTGTCAGGGACTGACAGGGTCTTAGACATTTGCTGTAGGGGTCAGTGTGCTACCTTGGTGGCTTTCCTCTGTTTGTTTCCTGAAGCCATGGGCCAACCCTGTGGAATGACACCTTAGCTGGACCCCGGTCATATACCAGGCGAGGCCCAGGTTAAATGTCTCTGTCACTGTGTGGATCCTGACGCAGCTCCTCCAGGCCTGGCCCATCCATGACTCAGCGAGCGGATCCCTGCTCCCTCTCTGGTGCTCCGCTCCTGGGAGTCCCTCTGTCTCACACACGGGCCCTGTCTCCACTCAGGCGCTGTCTGTCTCACCTCTGACCCCTCAGAGGCCACGTGGCTGTCTAGGGGTACCAGGGAGCTCCCAGGCTGACCACAGAGGTGTTCCCGTTCCCTTCCAGGCTGGCCCCCACCAACAGGGACCGCTGCAGTTGGTGCTGGAGATAGGCGTGCTGGGTGCTGGCTGGCTGGGTGCCCCGGGGGTCAGGGCCCCACCTCAGCAGCATCTAGCAGGGCCCGCCACCCGCTCCTCCCAGAACGGCAGGGCAGCCCTTACCTACGCCCACAGAACCCTCCCAGACCAGCCCCTCTCCAAGCTGCCAGCCGAAGAGGGGAGCTCATTAGCTACAAATTAGCATTATTATTCAACTCAAGTGCCCTGTCAGGGGTTTACACAAGGGAGCTGGCAGCGCGGGCCGCCTGGCCTGCATGTCCTTGCTTGAGATTTTAATAATCTCTGAAGGTGTTTTTTAATGTAATAATAACAATAATGATGATCAAAGGACGTGGCAGTGTTCCCTCCCATGGGGCCTCAGCTGCCTGGCTCACAGGAGCCTGTAGGAAAACCAGAGGTGGGGGTGGAGAGCTCAAAAACCACTGGTTAACATAGCCACCCCCAGGTACTAACAGCGCTCTCCTCTGCCCCCTGCTTCTAGAACTGTGCCAGGGTAGTTGAAGGATTCTCTGCCTTGTCCTAAGTGCCTTACAGAGCAAAGGAGGCTTAGGAACCCCACATTAGTCCTCTGGGGGGTGCCCTGAGGTGCGAACTCCTCCCCTTTTGTTTTCTTGTCTGAAAAGGATTCCCTTCTATGACAGGGTGGTGTGAGGTTTGTCAGGTGAAGCAACAATTTTTTTCACAGAGCTGCCTCCATCAGAGGGTGCTTTTGGAAATAAGCGAGAGAAAAAATTAATTCAGACTACCTCAAACACACCCCAATAGAAGATTTGTTAAATGCATACATTTGGACTACAGTTGCAGGTCTGGTTGGATCTAAGTGACTCTAAAAATAATGTCAGGATAACATAAAAATGTGAATATTTTTATGATCAGTCACAAAGTTAAAAATCTTGATTTTTCTCTTTCTGTTGTTTGGTCCTGCTTTCCATTGTGTCAGCTCTGTTCCTGAGTTCTCCTTCATGGTGGTAAGGACCTCCAGGCTTACCTGTGTCATCCTCTTTCCCAGCAACCCTTACTGAAGTTTTGCATTAACTTTCCTAGACTCCCATTTGCCCAACTTGGGTCATGTGCCCATCATTGGACCAATCAATGGGGCCAGGAAAAGGAGTTGCTCTGATTGGAAAGGCCATAGTCACATGACTATTCCTGGGGCATAAGGGGACAATCCCACTCAAGTCCCTTGGTGTGAGAAGAGAAGAGGGTCAAGGACTCTGGCCAGGGCAGTTAGGCCCTGAGGTAAGGGGGATGGGTTCTGGGAAGGCATAGTTGGGATAGGTATTTATGTGTGTTTGTACTTGGGTGGCACTGCCCTCCCAGCTCCCAGACACGGAGCTGGCTGCATTTCAGAGACCTCAGACCAGGAAAAGCCTTAAGTCGATTGGGTGCCTGTGGTTCAGACCTTGGTAATAGTCACCTGAAATTCAGGGACTCAGCGCTGTGAAATCACTCAGCTCCACTGTCCCCCAATATTCCTTGCCACTGCAGGTGGCCCCAGCCACTACAGCGCACCTCTGTGTCCCTGAAAGTGAACTTCTTGAGAGCAGAGTCTTGACTGGGTCTCTCTCTGCTCCAGGATGAAGGACAGCCGTGGGCACTGTGGCATAAATGAATAGATTTCCATTGCTGGCTCGGACTCTCAAACTCATTCTCCTTGTATATTTAACCAAAATTAAGATCGGGGGTGTGGTGTTTCCCTTCTCTGATTAAGATCATTTAGGAAAAACCTTACCATTTCCCAGAGACTGCGTGTAAGACATTTGAAGATAGCCGAGTACCTCTTACTTCCGCCCCCTCACCCCATCCACTTCCGCCTCAGGCCAGGTAAGCCCAGCTCCTCCTGCTGCCTTCTGCATGCTGTGTGGAGTCTCTCTTCTCACCCCGGATGCTCTCTCTAGATCCAATTCCCTTGGTCAGTGTTTTGTCCAAAACGTGCCAATTCTCTAGGTGTGGGAGTCCTAGAGTGCCACACAGTGGAATGGTCACCTCCCACCTGCTACATGTCCAGTTTCTATTAATATGCTCAGCACCATCCCATGGTTGTTTGAGTCCCTGGAAACTCAGAATACACTGCTTCCTAAAAGTCTCACATTTTCCACCCGACCTAACCTAGACTTTCCCATCTCTTAGTTCTTGGGCTTTTTACATGGCTCCTGAAACGAAGGAGAAGAAGCTGAGGAGGAGGAAATGGATGTCCTGCATGCCAGGTACTTTATGCCACCTGGGCTCAACCATTTACTTCTATCGGCCCCATGAAGCAGGTGTAACTGTCCCCAACATACAGATGTTGAAACTGAGGCTCAGAGAAGTTGCCCAAATTGGACCAAACTGGGATCCTCCTGCCTCAGCCTTCTGGAGTACTGGGGCTACAGGAGTGGGCCACCATGCCTGGCTGGGCCTGTGTGCTCTTAGCAACACCACAAATTCTTCCTGATGACCACAGGGATCTGAATCGAAGGGGAGGCAGCCGGGTCCCCTAGGGAGGATTCTCCATGTCCCCTCTCGTATCCAAGCCCTTCTCCTTATACCCCTCTGTCTTCCCTTCTGCGCGCTGCCTCCAGCCTCCCACCAGGATCCCCCCTAACCGGCAAGTTCTCTGTGTCCATCTGCCTGCCTGGCGCTGTGGGCAGCAGATGGGGGCCATGAGCCATCTCGAAAGAGGCGCAGAGAGAAGGCCAAGGCCAGCCCTGGCCTCCGCATCCCGGACTCCCCTCACCAGCTGTCAAGGGGCTCGCCAATTAAGGGGCTGCTTAGGGCTTTCAAAACCACTAATCAGAACTGCCAGAATCTTTAAAAAGAGCTTTTCGAAAATTTTCTCTCCATCTAATTTTTTTTTAAGCACGCTAAAAGGTTCATTAAAGACCCGCAAAGGATGGAGAAACCATCCCCAGCCTCCTGCTCCCGCCTGCAGTAGTTAAGGCCCTCCCCCCCCCACATCAGCTTCCTGCCTCCCCCACTGGCAGTGAGAATGTGGCTGGGGCTTCAGGAGCATCTCCTTGGCCAGCCTGCCTGCAAGGAGCCGCTCGCCAGTGCGTGGTGCCGAGAGCGGGTAACTCGGTAAAAATGTGCTGCTATGTATCAGCGGAGGGCTGCTCCAGGCTCAGCCCGGCTCCGCCTGCTCTTTCTCATATTTGGAACTCCACTGGGAAACAATCAAACGGAAGCTCCACGCTTCACCCAGGAAGGTCCAGGCCGAATGTGTTCCCTGAAGGAACTTTCCAGAAGCAGCAGCATTTGAGGGGCTGCAGCCTAAGTGCCTTGTAGTCTTCCCGATGGAGCGAGGACTAGGGCTGCCCGGGGGCGGGGGTGAGGGTGGGGATGCTGCATCCAAGTCCGGAAACCTAGACCAGCGACCCTGTTTCTGAGCGAGTTACCTGGTGTAGGTGGCTTCATCTTTTCACCCAAGCTTTCACATCTGTAAAGTGGAGACAACAACTTTTAGCTTGTGGGGTTGCCAAGGAGCTCACACGGCCATACGGTAGTGATGAGACCACAGCTGTTATCAATGGAGCATGTTCCAAGAGCATACTGCTCTGCCAAGGTTCTCATAGCACCCATTTCACAGGCAAGAAAACCGAGGCTCAGGGAGTCTGAGGGACTCATCAGTGTTCACAGAGCCGGGGAGTGTGGTGGGAATCGGAGCCGGATGTGCCTGCTTCTAAGACCCTCTGGGTGCTGCAGGTTCTTGTTAAGTCAGGTTCTCCATGCAGCTGTGACAGTGACCACAGTTAGTACAGAGAGGAACCTAAACCTGCTCAATTTGCCAAGTGCCCCGCGTGGCTATTCTGTGAGCTCCCAGGCTCCAGGAATAAGAGAGGCAGAAAGGAGCGCTGAGATCTTGCAGGGATGGAGACACAGTGGGGTGACAGGGACAGACTGGCTGAAAGTTCCACAGTGGATTAGCTGGTGACACCCCAGGACCAGGAGTGGACAGACCTGCACCTACTGAACAGCGAAGTCCCCATCTTGTAGAAGGGCAATGCGGAATCAGCAGAGAGGCACAGTCAGAGTGGCCTGGTCCTCATCCACATGATAGATGTCCCACGAGGGGCCACGAGGGGCCATGAGGGGCCAGGTGTGCAGCTGAACACAGGAGGCACAGCCACTGGTCGAGGACGACCCCCCGGTCTCTGCCTGCTCCTGGGCTGCCTGGTAACTGACCTCCCCAGAAGCCTAAACTTTCTGGGCCCTTAGCAAGCTCCAAGCTGTCTTAATTGATGACCAGGGATGGTTTGGACCCTGGGGAGAGAGCTCCAGGTGCCAGGCAGGAAGAGGGTGACAGGGGACAGTGCCTGTGAGAGCCATCTTCTGGGACTCCTGGGAGAAGAACTAGGTCCCTCGAGGAATTTATTAGGGAAAACAGGATGAGTTATGTTCGGTCGCCGCAGTGCTAGCCCGGCCTTCTGCCCCTTTCCTTGCATAACCGGCTGCTGTGGGCTTCCTGCCTCCCAGGCCACAAGGGGCACCAGCGCCCTCTCCCTACCTCTCTCCCGCATTCGTGTTTATTGAGTGCTTGCGAGCTACCGGGCCCTGTTCTCGATGGTGGTGGAAATGTGGGTGTGAACAAAACAGATGCCGCCCCCCAGGGAGCTCACAGTCCAGAGGACATGCAGGGAGACCTGGACCCAGAATCCTCCTGAAGAAGGGGAGCAGGCTGTGCCTTCGGGTGGGTAAAGATCAGGAAGTGAGGGACCACAGGCACGGGGCACAGAGAACGCACAGGGCTTTGGGAGGGGGAGACTGGTGGGTATCCAGGCCACGTCCTCGCCACCTCAGAGACCCAGCTTCCTCCTCTGTGACACAGAGATCACATCTGCTCTCCAGGATTTTAAAAGCCAGTTCCAAAGCCCCTCAGAGAGGGAAGGGTGAAGGTCAAAGTGGGAGGCATGCTTTCTGACTGGAGAGGTGTGAGAGTCTTTTTTTTTTTAATAAAAAAGTTTGATTTTTTTTATACTGGGGGTGGAAACCAGGGCCTTCACAAGAGCTACCAGTATATCCCAGCTCCCCCTTTTATTTTTCTTCAGTTTTTATTTTGAGACAGGGTCTTGCCAGGTTGCTGAGTTGCCCTGACTGGGCTCTGGCTTTCTCCTTGCATCTGCCTCCTGGGAGTCCTTCTTGCGCAGGTGCGCTGCTGTGTAACCTCAGGATGGCTGTAATCCTGAACTTGCAGCCCGGGAGGGGCAAGGTTCAGCAGAAAGGGGCAGCCCTGCTCCTCCCACCAGCCCAGTGGCCCTCATGACCCCCATTTCTGCTAGAAGTGACCAAGTTCGTGTGCGTTTCTTATTGTTGTCTGTCTTCCCTCTTTAGGTCCTAAGCTCTGGGAGGGCAGTGGGGTGCACCGGGCTGTTTGGCTCCTGTTTGCTGGGGAAAGAGGGAGATTGTGAGCTGAGTCGTTCTGCAGCCCCAAGGGCAGCCTTTCAGGGAGGTCATGCATCCATTTGCTCACAACCTTTCGTGAGTTGTTGGGTTTTTAGGGACACGTGATCCCACAGAGACAGAAACCTGCAGTGTGATTAGAAAAAAAAAAGTGAATGAATGTTTAAATTTTTAAAATTTATTACAGTAAAGGATGCACTGCCATTAATCCCCTGAAAATCCCCCCCTCACTTTGAACATACTCATCCCATTGTTCTTGTCACTTTCTGAAGCAGGTCTGGAAGTCCTCTCATGAGTGTCTTTCATCATGGATGGCTTGATGTCCTGAACTGACTCAAAACGTTTACCTTTCAGGGTGCTTTTGGTTTTGAGGAAGAGCCAGAAGCCGAATGGGGCCAGACCTGGTGAATACAGTGGGTCAGGACGCACCGTCACGTTGTTACAGACCTGTCTTTGTGTTAGATGGCATGTAGCTGCAGCATTCACTATATTTTTGATCACACATGGGAAAAACATGAAAGAGGACTTCCAAGAACTGCTTCAGAGAGTGGCAAGCAGGAGAGGACAGATGTGTTCAGCGAGAGGGGGAGTATTCCGAGGGAGATTCACGGCAGTGTGTCTTTTACGGTAATAAATTTTTAAAACTTTAAACATTCACTGAATATTGTGATCACATCTCGTACACTGAGCTAGTGAAGTTGCACAGAAATAGCCACCAAATCCCTTCCCTGGAGTACTGCAAGCAGAAATGTTTAATGTTATTATTTATGTTAGCTTTATTATCTCGTTTATCCCAGCAGGCAGGAATATGAGCCCTGTTCCCAGCAGATACAGCTAAGGAAAAGTAGGCAAGGAGGTAAGTTCCTCTGAGGTTTGTACAGACTGGAAAGAACCACTTTGGCCTCCAAACTAAAGGCCTGTTCTCAAGCCCAGGCCCCATTCTAGCAGCCTCACTGGCTGCCAAGGTCCTAGACACTTACCTGTTATGGCCACAGAGGGCCACTTCATTCCTGAATGTTCTCTTCCTCCATCTGTGAGTATTCTTGCCTCTGAGCCTCAGTTTCCCCCCTGTCTGAGTTCATGAATGTTTTCATTTGTCCATTTCCTGAGCAGTGGTTGCGCATCCACGTGAGCTGATACAGGCCATGCAGATAGCAGATGCAAATGCCCTGGGTTCCTTTTCCCCTTGCCTGCGTAGGCTGTGGGCACACAAGGCACACGGAAGAGCGGTCCCCCAGAGATCCCATCTGAGGATGTGGGGTGGAGCAGTAGGGTGGCTGAGTGGAGGGGGGAGGCAGGTTGGAGCCGAGAGTGTAGAACCTACAGCCAGGCTGAAAGCAAGCAGGATGAAGAGCACGCACTTGCCGTGTCATATAAATGATAAACAATAATAATAACATCAGTTTGCATGTAATGAGAAGGACTACAGAGATCAAATTACCTCCGTAATGGGCTGTGGGTGTCAGGAAGCCATTTGTTTGTTGAAGGAAGAGCTGAGGGTTGCATTCTCTCTCTCTCTCTCTCTCTCTCTCTCTCTCTCTCTCTCTCACACACACACACACACACACACACAGAGGATGCTGCTCAAGGTGGGAAAAGGAGAATGGGGCCCAGCAGAGGGCAATGCAGTGTGGGCTCAGGTACAACAAAACAGGGATATTCACCAAAGTGCTGCTCATCAAACGCCGCTCATGCCCACCTTCTGGGTACATGGCAGGTCTGCATTTCCTGGTCCTCTGTGGAGGTGGGGCCATTAAATGGTCAAGGGAAGTGCTATGCGGTGAGACCTTCCCTCCTCCCAGAATACTCTAGAAATGTTACAGACTCGATGGCCCATCAGCTGGGACCCGGAGAGAAAGTGGAGCACGTAGAGCCTTCATTGTAATGGACCAACAGCAGGAGAAAGAATCGAAGCTTTGAGACTTAAGCCACTTAGGTTGGGGTCATTGTTATGGCGGCATGAATGGGGAGGGCCCCAGACCAGAAGCCTGGTAGCTGTCCCCACCATGACCCCTAAACAGAGATTTCCCTGGACAGACGGAACTGTCCCCAAACCTCCACAACAAGGCAAGGAGCCTCCCAACCTGGACTCACTCGTTGACCCGCTCCCAGTGCTGCCGTGTTCTGTTGGCTGCTGCATTGCTCCAGGATTTACAAGTCATGGTTGGGGTCAGGAGGTAAAAATCAGAGAGGATATCTAGAGTCACAGATAGAGAAGGGGATCTGAGGACTGGGATTTGCTCTTTTATGTATTTGTAGGTCACCAGATGCTATAGCTTTGTGGCTTTGTGATCCGAGCCTAGCAGTTCATCTTGAGGATAAAGTGGGAAACTGAGGCTCACATTTGCAAGGTCACACCAGATGCACTGATGGCATTTGAACTTCCCTGAGGAAGGAGGTCTCTGGGGACATGAGCGTTGCTTCCCCAACTTGATCAGAGAGGAGCAGAGGGGAGCGTGGACTTCGTGAGAGCAACGTGCAGCCTCGGCCAGGTGGGGGGAAATTCGCAGCTCTCTGCTTCTCATTTAACCAGCCGGGATCTCAGCCGGAGCTGTGCCCCCAAAGCTCCCCAATGTTGGGTGAGCAGTGCCAGGCCTCCTGCTCTGAGACTCTGCGCCCTGCCCTGAAAATGACCCGGCGCTTGGTCCCTCTCACAGGAGGCGTCCTCCTTCAGACCTCGAATCTGTCCACGGCTCTTCCCGGGTCCTTTCCAGCTACCACACAGCTCGGCCACTCTGCACAGACTGTGCTCTCCCTCCCTCCTCCAGCCCATCCATTATACACTCGCATAGTCAACCTAATAGCCCTCGCCGCCTAAGAACATAAATCGCATTTAAAAAGAGCACAGTGGTTCAGCATCTTAAACTGGAATAATAACAACAGTTGTGATCACCAGCCAGGCCGCCTTCTAGACTCCAGATCCATTAGCCAGCGTCTTCCTCCAGTGCCCCCAAGATTCAGTGCCATTACTTTCTGATGAGGAAACTGAGGCACAGAGCACTTTAGTAACTTGTCCAAGGTCACACAAGGGGCACACATCAAAGCCAGCATTTGTGCTCTGGATGCAGGCCTTTGGTCCCCTCCCTTTTTCCCCTGTGGTACTGGGGGTTGAACCTAGAGCCTTCATACTGAGCTATATGCCCAGACTTCTTTTGTTCTTTTGTTTTGAGGTAGGGTCTTGGTAAGTCACTAAGTTGCCTAGACTGGCTCAAACTGGCCTCAGTCTACTCAGAGTGCTGGGATTACAGGTGTGCCAAGCATACCCAGGTGGCTCTTTCCTTTCAACACTGCTCCATGTACTTCCCTGGAGAAAGCTTCGGGGTCCTCAAACTCAATCCTATTTGGAGACAAAACACAGACAGATGGATGACACTTTCTAGCTCCTGCAGGAAGTTCGTGGCAGGTCCAGAAAAGAATTCACCCGCTGCCCATTCTGTCCCAGGCTACAGGACAGTTTTTGGTCCAGACAAGGCCACACTGTTCTGTCCTGCTCCTCCTGCAGGCAGGGCTACCTCCCTGTCCCCAGGGACCCAGCCCTAGCAAGGAGAGGAACCTAGTGCCCTTCATGGGACCCACAGGGTCAAGCTGCTCCTCTCCTCGGCACATCCAAAAATGAGAGGACAGTTAGCAGGCTGTGTCCCCAAACACCATCATCTTTACAGGAGCTGCCAGGCTCAAAGGGTGTGTTACTAAGAAGGAGGGACTTGCCCTAGCCAGGGCGTGCTGGAGCCGGCTGAATTTGTAAAGAACAGGGCTACATTCTACTCAGTTACACTTGGTTTCTTGCCCTACCTGAGCCAGGACACCTGTTACCTCCTCTCCAAAAGACAGAGAGACACAAAACCGGGTGTGTCACTGGGTGTGATGGTACATGTCTGGAACCCTAGCAGTCTGGGAGGCTGAGGCAGGAGGATCAAGAATTCAAGCCCAGCCTGGGCAATTTAGTGACTTAAAAGAGTCACTGTTTCAAATTCAAAAAATAAAAAAAGGACCGGGGAAGTAGTTCAGCATGAAGTTCCTGGTTTCAACCTCTAGTACCAAGACCAGAACAGAACAGAGCAAACCAAAACAAAAAACTCACACACACACACACACACACACACACACACACACACACGAATGTCCTTGTGCAGATTCACCAATGTGCTCAGGAGTCCCAGAGTGAAAAAACGAACCCAGATCAGTCCCAACTGGAGGGTAGGTCAGTGTCAGGGGTCTTTCAGCCATCAGGTAAGGAGGGAAATGGGGAAGAAAACCCCCAGAGTTCCAGAGTTACCTCCTCAGTGACAAACCATGGAGCATTAAAACTAATCAGCTGTGCGATGGTTTTTATTATCTAAGCCAATAAAACCAGAGAATTACATTTTCTCTGTTAACTGTTAGGCTGAGTTTTTTGAACCTGATATTTTATAGTCTCATGATTCTCAAAGATTTTTCTTTTAAAATACATTCTTTCTTAATGAACTCAGTCACTCTTGAACAGCCAGCGCTGCTGGGCTCGACCTTCCATGTAGAAAAAGTGACTGGGAGATTCGTGCCTGGGAGGCCCCATCAGCACTGCCGTTCTCTCTCCCATCTGTATTTAGTGAGAACCTCCTAGAAACCAGCATCTGGCATGCCACGAACAAGATTACTGTCCCCAAATGTGCGTGCGCTAGATAGAATTATTGCTGGCCTGCATTCTTTTTTTCCATGTAGCCATTGCTCAGATTCCTGAATTACTAACTTTTTTTTTTTTTTCACTCCTCTGTGACTTGCTAGAACCAGCAGAATGGTCAAGAAAGTGGTGGTGAGATCATTGCTATTGTGAATTTCTACTTGTCCTTTGCAGGGTTTTTGTCCTTCATCTGAATAGGGCATGCACGGGTTGCCTGGTTTTGGGATTAGAAGCAGGAGAAGCTGACCTGACCCTGACCCACATCTGGAGCTCAAAGCCACAGCTGGCCCACAGATGGCGCACACAGCAGGCATGACTGTTTGGCTAGCCATCGTCCTTTAGGTCGGTATGCAACTTTCCTGCAACAAAAACCCTGACCAATTTAGCCGTGCCGGGAGATGGAGAATCTTAGCAACTCAAGTTTGAAAGAAACTCATCTCATGGACCATCGTTTACTGAGGGCTTACCAAGCACCGGGCTCTGTACCAGGTAACTTACATTCAGCATCATTTTCAGTTGAGGAAATGGAAGCCCAGAGAGGTCAGTAACCATCCCAAGGTCACTTAGATAATTAGTGGGAAAACTGGGATAGCCGACTCAAGTCTGGCTGGGTCCACAACCCTGTTCATCCACACTGCCCTCGCCTCAGGAGCCGGTCAGCCTTGCCTGCCCCAAGCCTCTCTGACTTTGACTTACCCTCCAAGATCCTTGCCAAGGTTCTCATCAGCTAGTCTTGGAGCCCTTTAATTAAATAAAGAGGAAGTCCTCCCTTCCCCAGAAAGGGCACTCCATTTCTGAGGAGTTCCAGGTGTTGAGAATTCTTCTTTCTATTGAGCCAGCCTCGTCCCTCAGAAGCATCCATCCTTTGGACCTGATTTTCCTCCTTTGTGATTATGTGGAAAGATCACAACTTGCCTTCCACACCCCATCATTTCACGCATGCAAGGCAGGCTTACACAGACGCCAGGTGCTCTGGTTTGAATGCGTCCCCCTGGATCTCACATTTTGGAAACTCAGCTCGCTTTTGCAGCAGTGGTGAGAAGTGGGAGGTGATTGAGATAAGGGGGCTGTGCCCTTGTGACGGAGTGATCCACTCAGGGACTCGTGGGTTAATGTGTGACCACAGAGCGCCTTTATTATAAAGGCCAGCTGGGTCACCCCGTGCGATGCCCTCGCCATAGTATGACAGCTCAAGACGGCTCCTGTGAGAAGCCAAGCACGTGCTGGAGCCGTGCTCTGGGGCTCCCCATCCTGCAGAGCCATGGACCAAATCAACTTCTATTTATAAATTACACAGTATCAAGTATTTTGTTAGAGCAACAGAAAAGAGTGAACATACTGTGTTTCCTCTGGCTGTCCTTAAGAAAACACATTTAAAAAAAAATTTTTTTTTTGGTACCAGGGATCTAACTCATGACCTCACCAGGCAAGTACTTATCCCCAGCCCCAAGAAAACACATTTTATAGCAAAATATTACATGCAGAAAAATACATAAGGTCCAACAGCACAATTTCGTAAACAACTCTAAAGTGAGGCCCCTGTAACCCCTCCCGGGCTTTGTCATCTCCCAAAGGGCCTGTGGGTCCTTGCTGGTTATCTCTGCCCCTCGCTCAGCTCTAATGGCCACCCTGAGATGGACAATCATCACTTCCTGGCTTTTCTTTATGGTTTAATTACTTCCACATCTACCTGTAAGCACCACAGTTTGGTTTCACCTGCCTGTGAGTTTATGTAAACACAGCCACATTGTGAAAGTCTTCGGTACTTTTAAAACATTCAGGTGTTATTGCTTGGAGTTATATTTAATTTCTCTTCCTTGCTACATAGCGTTCTACCATATGAGTACGCTACAATTTCTTTATCTGTTCTGGTGCCCGGGGACATTTGGGGTGTGTGTCCATTTGGGTAGTGATAAATGGTGCTTCTATGAATATTCTGACTCTGTACTTTGGTTGTATGTATGTCTTAGAGTTTGTTTTGAATCACAGGACATGGGGGTCCTCAATATTCCTAATTTCAAGGTGGCTTTGCAAGTGATGCAAACTAGTTCACACACCCACCCATCAGCGCTTTTCTGGCTCACGATGGCACAGCTCCAAGTGGCCTCCTCGTCCTGGCTGTTTGGTTTCCAAATGACCTCCACACACACACTTGCCCAACAATTTGTGGGTTATATGTGAAGAGGAGACACCTGCTTGACTAGACCTCAGAAGACGCACCACCTAGCGGGAGAAATCACTGCGGCAATGAGGACAAGGACCAGGTTCCAGTTAACCACCGTCCTAATACTGTCCTTGTATGAATGTATGAAAAATGAAAGTAAACCAGCTATCCTGACCCACACCTGTAGTTCTGGCTCATCAGGAGGTGAAGCAAGGGGATTCTAAGTTTGAAGCCAACAGGGGCAAGTTAGTGAGACCATGTCTCAAAATAAAATATAAAGGGTTGAGGGTATAGATTAACGGTAGACCACTTGCCTAGCATGCCCAGGGCCCTGGTCCAAGCTCCGGAAGTGTAAAATAAGGAAACCAAGAACTTCATATATAGCTTCTTGGGGAGTCCCTGGCCACCCCTCTGTAGAGGCAATCACATTGTCCCCTCTTTGCAGCCAGAATCCAATGCTCAGAGAGACTATGGGACTTCCCATGTGTCACACAGTTAATAAGAAGAGGAACCACAGTTCAGACTCAGGGGTTCCGGACTCGAGAGCTAGGAAGGAACACGGAGGAGAAGGAAGAGGAGTCTTTTACGATGAAATTTTTAAATTGTTGCTTTGAATGCAAAATGATAAAAGGCATTGGGGGACACAGATGCCACAGCGTGTGGGTGTTCTGTGGTCAGACTGAGTCACACAGGGGCCTTTTAGGGCGCTCCTTCCCCACCCCAGTCAGCTCAGGCTGGCCCTTGGCCTTTGCCCTGATAGTAGAGTCTGGCGATGAAGCCGGCCCTTGACAGGTGGGTTAGGGAGCCTGGTTCTCTTCTTATGAGGCTGCCTTCCATCATTTCTAAGATGGGAGAGAAAAATAATTCCTCAGGGCTTCTTGCCGGTCTGCCGACAGAAACAAATAAGGGACTGAAATGTGTCAGAGATGAGTCCTCCCCAGATGGTGGCACTTGTCATTTTTCTTGGTATGATTACTCAGAGACCAGGCAAAGATGCGAAGATCCCCAAACCAGCAGGACAGGTCTCCTCAGTGCTCCCACACCTCGAAGAGGGAGCAAGGAGACCGGGGGGGGGAAGAGCTGGGGATCCGAGGATAAAGGAGAAGGACAAAATGTCACTCTAGTCTCCAGACTGGCCTCCAGGTCGGCTGATCCCTCAGAGGGAGCCTGAGGTGCCCGGTGTTGCTTCCGTGGTTTTGCAGTCCAGTCTGGATGCACTTGAGAGTCCCCCAGATGGCCGGGGGCACTGCTGAGGCTCGAGCGAATGCGGCTGCCTCCCCTTCAGGTGTCTAGTGCGTCCCACAGCCCTGAGTGCAGTGACATTTAGGGGGTGGTCACCCTGTACTGCCTGTGCGCTGCAGGACAGCCGGAAGCGGGGCTGCACCCTGACCTTCCGCTTCCGTGCACTTGAGCTGTGCAGTGCCCTTCCATTTTCCCCCCAGCACCGCATCTGACAGCTCCTCTCACTCCTCGGCTCAGCTCGAGAGTTTTTCTTTGTTTAGTTGAATAAAGAAGCTTGTTTCTGGAGAAAACCCCTGGGCGAGTGTCAGGGAAGATAGCTGTTTCCTTGAGGACACCTTTCGCAAAGCTTTCAGGTGGCTGCATTTGAGTTCAGAATTCCTTAGGGTCCACAGGCGCCTCTGTGGTCCCCGTAGGCTGAAAGCATTGTTTGGTGATTGTCCAAGTCTCCTGCGGTCGGCAGGAAGGAAAGGTGAGCCCTGGTCTGGCAGCCCTAAGGCACTTGGAGACCTGGTCTTCATCACTCTGCTTCCTCGCCGGTGACCTAAAGTGATGGGGAGGGGAGTGGGAGCGTTCACGCTGTGCAGGGCCGGCAGGAAGGGCACCCGGGCCACCCGGGACTCTATTTCTCAAGGCCTCAGGCAGACTCACACATCCAGGCATCAGGAGGCCGAAGGGCACCCGCATGGGGTCAAGGTTAAGGTCCTCGCTCTTTAACAAAGACATAATGAAATCCTCCCTCAGCCTCCATGGGGCCTCCAGCTGCTCCCCCACCCAATCTGTGGGTGCCCAAGCCTCTTATATGAAATGGTGTAGCATTCATACATAGCACACAAACCCCACCCTCACCCTTTTAATCATCTGTAGATATTTATAATAACTAATACACTGTAAATGCTGTGTAAATAGTTGTTAAACTTCACCGTTCAGGGAATAGTGAAAGGAAAACATTTCTGTATGTTCGGTACAGATTTACTTTTTTTTAAAAAAAAAAAATTACATCCAGAATTGGTTGAATTCATAATGCAGCAGTCTGGGATGGGAGAAACCACCTGATCCACCCCGTCCTGGTTCTGGTCTCTCGCCCACTACCCAGCCTCAGGCCGTGTCATCCCTCCCCTTCTCCCTGTGGTCCTCCCACCCCTGGGCCTTCACATGGTGCTCCTCTTCCTGGATGTCCTTCTCCCTCTGCTGATTGGGTTTTTTAAGGTTCAAGGCCAAAATGGGTCCTGTCCATTTTTCCTGGTGACAGGGCAAGGGTCATGTAGGGTAGGGTGGGCAGTGGGCTGGCACGGCCTGCAAAGCGCCCCCTTCCAGTTTACTCGATCTGCCAACAGGAAACCGATGTGGAGTGGTGCTGCAGCGGTACTGCGGAAGTCCCTGCGGTGGCCCGGCTGCTTGGAGATTAGCGGCGTCATCTCCCCGGACAGAGAATCTTATTGTCCTGTTCGCCTCCACTGGGACCAAAGCATCGTCACTGGGTTAGACACCCCAACCGCCGCCACCATGTCCTAAAGGTCACAGGCTTTGCTTAGACTTGGGTGCTGACCCCAATCCCACCTGATTATGACAGGGGCCAGCAGGGTCTCCATGCTGACTGCAAAGGCCAAAGGCCACCGCCGAGGCCTCATTCAGGAAGCCTCTCCTCGCAGGGACAGTGGCCGGGCAGAATCCAGAGACTCCCGGTCCCTCTCCTGTGCCACATGCCATTCAGAAAGGAAGGGAGGCTCTCAGGAGGGTGTCTCTCTTTGTGACGGGGAAGCATCTGGCCTCACCAGTGGTCCAAGAGAAAGACAGCAGGAAGGAGCTTGGGTGAGTGAATGTGAGTCCCCGTGGCATTCAAGCCCTGATGGACAGCGCCTCCCCTTCGTGTCCTGGCCTGGGGCTTCTGTAGATGAGGTTTTAGTGTACAGAGGGCCCTGGTCCCTTAGCAACAAAATAACTGAAATGTGGTTATCCCTCCCCTGCTCTGGCACACCTTGGTCCATTCCAGCCTCTTACGGCCTGATGGAGTCGGGTCCCAGGCTCGTCCCTGTCAGCTGTGGCCCTGGGATTCAGGTCGGAGAGGTGCTTGCTCCAGGGCGTGGAAGCACCAGGACTTTGGCCTAGTTAACCTCTGTCCTAGTGTCCAACCAGGGGGTCTCAGCAACCTGGATTCTGTACCTGCCACCTCTCTAGCGCTCTGAAATCTGCACCGTGTCACCAGGCCATGAAGGGGACATTCCTTCCTAAAGTGCCTGGAGGCATCCAGAGGGAAGCCCGGCTCTTGGTTGCAGGAGCAGCAGCTTGGTTGGACTGAGGGCTCTCTGGTCACCCCAGGACCCTCAGGCCTCAGCACAGTCTGCCCGTGGCTCACCGGCCCCTGGATGGGCTTTGGCCTTTACTGGAAGAAGTATCTCTATTTTTTGTTCCTTCTCTAGGTTTTAAGCTTAACCCACCACCTGCCTCAGTGGGTCTAGTGCACCACTGGGATCTATGTGGTTTTCATTCTTGTAGGTTAGACGTGGGCAGGGGCTTCCTCTCCCCCGAGATGGCCCTTCAGCTCATTCTCGCTAGGGGTCCTGGATGCTGCCTGCCACAGACTGCTGGGCCCTGCCCTGGGCCAGGCACGTCTGTGAGCAGAGCTAGTGACTGCTGTGCTCTTTACCCTTCCCAGAGGCAGGCACACGTGCCAGGCAAAGGCTCTGCACTCCCATGTTTTATCTCTTCTGATCCTGGCTGGCTTTTTAAGTCCCGAGGCATGGAAAAGGAAACTGAGGCCCGAGAGAATGGAAGACCCTCCCGAGGTGGCAAGGCTGATGCTGCTGGTTGTCTGACCCCAAAGGAGGTCCTCTCCCTTCTCCCTTCCCTGGGCACTGTGTGGGCGGCTTCCTCAGAGAGGGCCAGTCGGCCCCTGCTTGGTGATCCAGAGTAGGGTGAATTTTGCAGCAATCAGAGACTTCTGCATTGACAAGGGCTCAGAGCAAAGCTACTGAGGACCCCAGTGACAGAGCAGGGAGTTTATCTATGCATTGCTGCCCTTCTTTTGGGGGCCCCCAGGTGATGACAGTGTGCAGCCTGGGAATAATAGTGACAGTGAACCAGGCCACTATTCACGTGTCTTCATTCGGTGCCCTGCATGGTGCCACACCCTTCCCCTGCAGCAGGTCTACCAACAGAGGGCTCATCCCGAGTGATGTGGACACAGGGCCCAGCCTCAAGGATGCAAGGGACAGAGGGCCTCCCCGTTGCTCCCAGAAGCCTGGACATTCCTCCGCCATCGGGAGGTCTGCCCAGGCCAATCCAGCCCCATCTCCGCCTTCCCTTCACCAAATGACATAAGGAGATTTTGGCTTAGTTGCAGAAGGGTGTGTGTGTGCGTGTGTAAAAACCACCCTCAGCAACCAACAAGAAATAATTAGCACACATTGTGTCATTAAACACTAGACTTTAATTAAATCGCGGGGAGATAAATACCTCTAACGACTGGAAATCTGCAGGCCAGAGACAGCAAAGCACTCAGCATAATGGAGTAATAGACTCCGCAAATAGCGTCAAGTCAGGGATTCTGACTTGATTAAGAATCTGACTAAATTGGGTTGTCACCTCGCATGCTGTACCTACTACCTGAAAATTGTTCATTATCTTCCCCATTTGATCTTCTCGGAGCTAACAAGCCTTTGCGGAAATCGCTCCAATGATCAAAGGACCCATTTATTTGGAATTCTTTCCCACGTCGGGGTCCTCATTGCTGCCTCTCCTTCCTCCCTTTTTATTTGTAATGAATGATCACCTGGCAGCACTAGAGGTGACCTCCGTGATTTCTGAGATGGCTGTCTCCTCCGGCACCTTCCCTGTGGGGGCCGAGGCACCAGCGCCGCTGGGCCGTGTGGACACCGAGTTTTGCTTTTGCTTCTTTCCAGCAGTCAGTCACCAAACTTGGCACCAAACATCTCCTGGGTGTCTGTTTGCTGCTTCCGGAAGCCTCAGGCAGCACAGGCTGTGTCAGCGGAGGGTACAAATGTCATCGCTCTGTCATCTCTCTCCTGCCTTGGCCAGGGTGACATGGGACATTGCCAAGCACAACTGGATGAAACATCAGCCAGGGCTCCCATTTCCTGTCAGAAGAGGGACCAGGTCCTCCCCTGACTTCCTCGGGTTCCATGTCATGGCTTCAGCCACTTCTCCCAGCCCCAGGTGAGTACATGTTCACCATATGCCTCTGGGAGCCGCCACACTCGACGGCGCGGAACTGCCTCGTTGCTCCCTAACCAGCCCTGTACGTGGACCTCTTGACCTTTGCTCATCCTGTTCCCGTTACATGCAATGCTCTTCCTCCTGAGCTCAGCCTTTCGACATTCCCTGGGCCCTCTATTCCTCAGCCATAAAACCTCGGCACTAGTTCCTGGCCAAGCTGGGTCCGAGTCCTTCGTGGCATCACAGCTGAGAGCCTTAGACCAAGACCCCGTTCACTGACCACCTCTCAGAAAGTGCCCACTATGTGCCAGGCATTGCAGCGGGCCCTGGGGTAGACAAAGAGCAAGCACCGCCTCTCTGGCCTCGTGGAGCCTGAGAGACTGGGGGCAACTACTTGTTGAACCAGGAGGGTAAAGTGTGTAGGGTGCAGGGCCTGGGTGCTGGAGTGTTAGGAGCCCAGGGCACAGCGGCATGGGGAAAGTGTCTTGTGTGGGGAGAGACTGGGGGGACTTCTTAGGGAAGAAGGAAGGGCGGAATTAGCCAGGCAGTGGGCAGAGGAAAGGGTTCCCAAGGTCATCCGTGGCGGGGTTGGAACCAAGGCAGTGAGGGTGTGAGGGGTGTGGGGTTGGGCTATGAATGTGTTAAATGGGATGAGCAGGGCCTGGGAACTGAACCCAGGGCCCTGGGAGGTTGAGATTAAATCCTATCCCCCGGGAGCCACTGAAGGCCTCTGAGCCTCCATGTGTCCAACTGTAAAATGGGGAATTTTCTCACCTGGGTGTGGAGCAAGGGTGGGACTCAAGTCTCTTTCCTAGCATTGCGGGGCTGACAAGCAGGTGGCCGGCGGGAAGGCTGGTTCCCAAGGCTGTGCCCTCCCGAGAGCAGAGTCCTGCTCTTCATTCCCCCGTCACAAGCCGCTCATGGACCGGACCGTCTGATAGTCTCCCTGGCCCTGTTTCTCCCTCTGCAGGAGGCAGACAGAGACAGACCCTGGCTTAGGGCAGGGGTGGGGGTGGAGTGGGGTGGTTACACAACAGTGAGGGGGCTGCCACGTGTTCAGGGGTGGCCGGACTGTCTGGAACTGTGTCCATTCAGTGCACGTTTAATGAGCTCCCGCCGTGGGCAGGCCCTGTTCTGCGGAGGCAGGACACATCCATGAATAAAAGAGGTGGCTCTCTAGTCTTGCAGAGTTTATATCCCAGCAGGGGAAAGGCAGATAACTGTATTATACTTTTGTATGATACACATATATGTATGTAAATGTATTACAAGTATGCATATTACATATATATTACATATAAGTAAACTTTTCTTCCATGCTGTGTGTGTACGTGTGTGTGTGTGTGTGTGTGTATGTGTGTGCATTTGTAGTTTGTTAGACAGCAACAGGTACGCTCAGAAAAGGAACAAAAGGTAGGGCAGGGTGAGCAGATCAGAGTTCAAGTTTCTGGTTTTCAAAAGTGCCCAGGGAGAACCTCTATGTTCACCATTCAGTCCTTTACAATAGTCTCATAAAGGAATGGCAGTTTTATACCCAATCTACAGATGAGAAAAGTGAGGCACAGAGAAGACTGGCCAAGGACCTGAGCATTGGGAAGCCTGGCATTTAATCCAGAAATGCCACAAGTTCTCACCGAACGGTAGTTTCTGATGATGGCGCTGTGATTTTTGTGTATTATAGGCGATCAGTAAATGTTTTCTGGAGCTGAAATCAACAGAAACTGGCAAGCATACAGCCGAGTACGTCCACCAACCTCCCAGGAAGAGAAAGAAATCAGACCTCAAAGCCCTAGCACCCCTTCTACCCCTGGCAGGTACTGAGCCTCTGCACCCCGACTCCTACCCGAAGCCCACTTCCGGGCTAGCCCGTCTGCGAGGAAGGCAGGCGGGAGGCCGAGGCCAGGCTATGGGGAGGAGGGAAGGCTGGAGCCAAGGACAATTGTGGGACAGACGAGGGACCAAGCAGGGAACCCACTGCAGAGAGGAGTCAATAATTCACAGGGTTCCTTTAAATATTTACCTCGCGGGCTGCGAAAGCCTTGGGACCGTGTCTTTGAATATATATGTTTTGCAGTTTGATCACAAAGACGTAGGCACCACTAACAGGATGAGGGGTGGAAGGGTGTGGTGGGTGCTGGAGCCCTTGGGACCATGCAGAATTGTTGGCATGGGGGGGGAGGAGGGTGGCACTGAAATATTCATCCTCACCACTGTGTGTGGGATGCTTCCCTGTGCTGCGTGGGCACCAAGTGCTTTAGCTACTCAATCACTCATTCATTCACTCATTCATTCTCTCACTCATTCATTCTCTTGCTCACTCATTCTCTTACTGATTCATTCATTCACTCAGACTCTGGCTCTGGGCCAAATGATCTCAGCTTGGGTCCCGGTTCCATCTTGTGTGACCTCTATGTGACCTTGCCCATACACCTTAACTTCCTGTACCCTAGCCTCCCGTGTGAAATGGGGAGATGGTGAGGAGCATGTGGGGCTCCTGGGACCGTGCCCAGCCTGCTCCAGGAGCTCAGTGGATATTATTATGATTATCATCACCATCCACTCATTCATTTTTTTCAAGGAATATTTATGGAGTTCCAGTGATGTGATGTACACCTTGAGGGTCAACTGTCTCCTTTCAAGGAGCCTCTACTGGGACATGAATCTTAAGTTTATTAAGTCAACTAGCAAGACAAGTTCATGCTGCCCTAGGGCTGGGAAGAAAATGAACAGGCTGGTGGGACACGGGGTCGCTAGCATAGGGAGGCATCAGGGAAGACCTGTCTGAAGAGTGGAGCTTAAAGCTTCAATTTGCAGTATAAAGCAGGGCTGAGGAAAGAAATTCTGGGTATCAAGAACAGCAGGTGCAAAGGCCCTGAGGTGAGAAATAGCTCAATGTGTCTGAAAAAGAGAAAGAAAAGTGATCATGGTTTGAGAGAGGCCTGGCCTTTGTTGATGCTCTCCAGGGGATTCAGGACTTTTGGAGGATGTGGAAAAAGGAGCCCAGAGAGGTACACAGATTTTCCTAGGACTGACCAGCTGGTATAAAACCAGAATCTGAACATGGCCTGACTTCTAAGCCCGTACCCCTAACAAAGGCCCTGAAACACCAGCCCCTACAAACATGGGTAAGTTTGGGGTGAGTTTGGGGTGACCCTGAGTCAGCCAGTGTCCTGTCAAGCAGCTGGCTGCCTCAGAAGTTTGACAGCTGCTCAAACCAGGTCCCCCTCCAGAAAATGCTGCCAAGGAACTGCCCCACAGAACCTCGTTAACGACGCACCAAAGACCCCACCAATCAGCATCTCCCTGGGCAGCCAGCCAGCTGCACGGAGCAAGTCCAAAGTGCAGACCATGGGCAGCTGGAAAAGGATGCTGGGAATGCATGGGGGTGCCGGGATGGGGTGAGGGGTGCCAAGCATGGTGCTTGTGTTTTGTAAATTGTAGAAGCTTTCTAGAAACTCAGAGCTGTAGGTGCAGCCCTCCTTGTCTTAAAAATATGGGGCCAGACGTATCAGGAATCTGCCCACTGTTACTCAGCGTGAGGGCGAGGTGCTAGGGTGAAGGCCAGACTACAGAGCCCCACTCTGCCTTGCAGAGCTGTCTGGAGGGGGCCAGCTGCCAGAATGCGTGTCAGACAGTCTGATCTGACTGGGAGCTCTAGGAAGGCGGGACTCACATTCACCTTTTCTACGACTGAGTCTCCCAGGCCAGCACCCAGGAGTGATTTCAATAAATAGGTGCACAACAATAATAAGAGCTGGCGTCGACTGAGTTCTCACTGGTTACTAAGCACCCTGCTAGGAACTGCAGCTCCCACTGTGCACAGTCTTGGCTGCCTGCAGAGCGTCAGGAGACTGAGAATATACCTAGATCCTGTTCTCCAGAGACTTGGTGTAACTGGCTGAGGTTGCAGGTTACTCTGATGAACCACCAAGATGGACAGCATTGCTTCATGTGGCTCAGTCTGATTGTGCCCATTTTGCAGATGAGCAGACAGATGCTCAGAGAGGTCGGGTAGCCTGCCTCAGAGCACACAGCACAGAGGTAGCAGTCAGAATTCGGGCATTGCCAGAGCTGCAAGTACGGGGGACTGGAGGGAGAAGTTTAGGGAGCCTTGGCAGGCATCGGCCTAGGTCAAAAGCTCCTCCTAAAGGAAATAACTCCACCCACAGATGGGTCCTGCCTGGGCTCTGTCTAGAGCAAGAGTGGCACCTTCCCATGCCTCGTAACTTGTCCCTTCCTCCAGAAATGTTTGGATCTGGGACTGGTGTCTGAATCCAGGACAACCAACTCACACACCAGCCAGCGAGCCTGTTAGGGGGCTGCCATGCAAAACCTGCCCTTCCAGCAGAGTCCCAGTTTACACAACTTAAATAAACACTTAGGAAATTAATTGCTTAGGATTGCATTTTACAAACCAATGAGTAAAGGAGGGGTACTATCCACATTTTCCTTTTTAATCCCAAATATCCACTTTCCTCGTTGGATCCCCTAATCAGCTTGCACTCAGCCTCTGGCCATAATGATCAGAGCCTCAGGGCGAGCTACTCATTCTTCTGCTCCTTCGCCCCTTCGTCATTCACTCATTCACTCGCTCAGTATCTCCTCTGCGCCAGGCTGTCTCTGCGAAGCAGCAGCGTTTTCTTGTGGGTAACCACGCATCAAACAGCAATGAGGGAAGGACCCGAATTCATGCTGATTTTCACTTCCCTTAATGTAAAGGAGAATCGCCTGCATTTCTGATTTTGCTAGTTTATCTTACACAGCCAAAGCCCTAGTTATCTCTGCTTCGCTAGGTCTCGATATTGGTTTGGAACTTGAACATATATTCTCTGAAACCATTAAAAGTGGTTTAATTGGCTGTGCAGGGATGTCCTCTACTCTCCTCTCCAAACGAATCATCCCTCCATGTCGCTCTCAAGAACTAGGAGGCCAAAAGCCCTCACCTGGAAGACCCACTCCCCTGGATGTATTTATCTTGCTCTAGGCCCCCAAAGCTTCAGGCCCTGCATAGCAGATCCCGGTCTGTTCTCAGCTGTACCCCCAAATCCTCTGGCAGACACCCCCGGAAGCAAAACTACAGCCTTGCATTTCAGGATGATCCAGCCAGTGGAGTTCAAGGAGGCATAAAAATCCAAGCCCTGTTTTGTTAAAAAGTGGTGATGGGATGCTCTAGGGAGGACTTTAGGTAAAAAGGTACAGGCACCAGGGCTCAAGTAGTAGAGCAGGAGTAAGTAGCTGGAAGTGAGGATGGCCGGAAGCCCCACAGTTCCAGACACAGGCTCTTCTGGGTTTCAGTAACATGACCTTGAGCAAGCCACAAAGCCCCTTGATGCCCATCTTCCGGTCTAGCTCACAGGTTCTCTGGCAGGAGAGTGAGGACACACGTGTGAACATGTACACACTTGGGCAGCAGGTAGTGGAGGGGGACCAGAGTGATGGTGGTTTGGACATGAGCCCAGCCCTGGGCAAGGGTGCCCTGGAGACTTACTGCGGAGCCTGCCTCATCCCCCATCCCTGGTGACCCCGTGACACACACTGTCAGTATTTGTCACGCATATGTGTTCAAGCTGTGGATATTTTGCAAAGGTAAACAGAGAGGATGATGAAGCTGCACTATAGAATCAGAAACAGAATCAGGGGTACTTCTGGATATTCTCTTAAAGTCATTTCTGGTGCCTAGCAAGTTGCCAGGTACATAGTAGATATTTGATATGTATTTGTTGAATGACTATGAGACTTATGATTTGTGCGTGTATGAGAAGAGAAAAAACATGAGTGAGGGAGAGAGATGTGAGCATATGTGTTTCCATGTAGGTATGATAGAAACTCAAGGGGCAACGTCATGGTTAACATAAATAATGGACGACAAAGTTAAACAAATCAAAATGCTGAATAAAATACCAAAAAGTATACTTTTTCTAATTTCTCTCCTCTCCTCCTCCCTTCATGTTAGGGTTACTAGATAAAAATACAGGATACCAATTACCTTGGCATTCCAGATTTAAAAAATAAGTAATTGTATGGTATAAATATGTCACAAATAATGCATGGTTGAGTATTACATGGGATGCACTTATGTTTACATTTATTCATCCTGTTTTTGTTTGCTAAATCTGCCAATCAACTATTTTAGACAACTCCTGAAACTTACCTGTGGTATAGAATAAACCCTTTTAACCTGGCCTTTGACTCACAAGTCCCCGCCTTGCACCTGGTGCCTTTAAACACGTGTAAGCAGCTGGGGCCAGATGATAAGTAGTTTTGGTTTCTTTATATTTCATGTTGGTCCCCACTCCCCATGGTAAGTATGGTCATTCCTCCTTATCCACAGGAGCACACATTCTAAGACCCCAAATGGATGCCTGAAACCTGGGAGAGTCCTGAATCCTATCTACATCCTATTTTTTCCTGTGGATAGACTACTGAGTGCGTAGCGGGTGGGTAATATATACAGCATGGATAAGATGGACTAAGAGATGAGTCATGTTTGCGTGAGATTAGGCAAGAGAATGAGAGATTTCAGCAGGCTACTCCGGATAGCATACAACTAAAAATGCAATTGCCTTTTCCCTCATATCAGGGCACCCAAGGAGCTAATCAGAGATAAAGCCACTGCTTCAGGAATCAGCCACAACCCGTAACTCACAGCTGGCTGTGGAGAGTGGTGGCAGATGTCACCTTGATGTGACGCAGGGACAGCAGTGGTGTGGGAAACGTTCCCTTCTGACCTGGGTTCTGTTTGCCTCTGTAAGGGCTCTCCTTTTGCTCAGTTGGAACAGCCTCCACAGCCTTTGGGGGTTCACAAAACAGGAGGTGAAATACACGTGGAGGGGCAGGGCTTGGAGTGGCAGAGAAGTGGGGCTGGTGAGATGGCTGGGGACCATCCCCTGAGTGTCACCTCAGAACTAGGAGCCACACATCCTACCTGTCAGGATGGTGGTAAGGACACGAGGAAATGTTCATGCTAAGTGGCTCCTGGCACGGTCTGTCCCCAATAAGCCTTGTTCAGCCTGCAGTCTCCGCCCTGTCCTGTTCCTCCCACATCCTCCCCAGGACATCAGTGAGCTGAAACTGTCATCTGAGCTCAGCTGAAGGAGAGGCAAAGACTTGGCATTTGAGCCTGCCCAGGACTGGACCAGAACTGGCCTGTCCACCCCTGCCCTGGGGACTCAAGATGATCCCTAGCAACCCCAGCTCAGGGTGTTTTCTCTAAAACGTGCCTATGGCTCACCAAATTCTTCTCATCAGGAAATGGGATCCTCCCACCACCCCGAGATTGGGCCACAACTCGCCTCACTTTGACGATGAAGGAGTTGGGATGTGGACATCTGAAATCACCAGCACAGCTAGTCACCCGGGTGTTGGGCTGTCTGGCCCCGGGGCCTGGGACCCTACCTGCTGGTCCCATACAAGACTGGAGGTGAATTTCAGCCCCAAGTAGGGCCCCTGGTGCTGGCTGGGAACATCCATCTTCCCCCACCTTTTGGTCTGCGGATGGAGAGGGGCCCCATGGCCCCCATGCCATGGCCACTGTAATACTCAACTGTGTGTCCAACCAGCCCCTTGCTCCCACTCTTGGAAGTAAGCGTCCCCTCCCTCTCTCCCCACCTTGAAGCTGCAGTCTTTTTCCTGGGCAGTTTTTCCTTTATTCCTTCTCTGTGGCACTGGCCCTCTCCCTGGAAATAGTTTGCTGATATTGAAAAGAAACACACAATCACTAAACACATTTTATATATAGTCTTTGAAGTGGAATGGCCTCAGGCCCTGTGCTGGTAAGCATACAGATAGAGCGCAGGACGGAGCCCAGCCAAAGGTTGTGTAGGGGAAGCCCAGTGCTGGGGTGCAGGGAACCCCTCAGGACGGGAGAGCACAGGTCCTGAAGGGAAAGGCTGTGCTGCTTCCTACAGGTCATCTAAGAGCAGAGAAAACAAGGCAGGGAGGAGAGGAAAGCAGCCTCTGCCCTCAGCCTGCCGCCCTCAGGGCTCTAGGGTAAGGGGTTTGATCACTCAGAGGCTGGGAAGTTAGGGTTTCTTCTCAAGACGAGGACAGAAATGGATGTCCTGTGTACCCTCTCTGTGCCCAGAATAGGAGCAAGCCAAGAGATTATTGGGATTCTGTGGGCACGCGGCACTGTGTGCACACATCGGGTGCAGAGGGTCAGGGCAGAACACTGACTCTAGCGGCCGTTGCCTGCCAGCCTGCTTGGACGGGGCATCACCAAGGGCAGGTGCTTGGTGGACTGGAGCACAGGGGCCATGGTGCCCTGCGGTGCTACGGGAGAACCCAGGGCTCTGCAAGTCTGGGGGGAGGAAGCTGCCTGCAGGAGGTGCCTGGTCTGCTAGAGGAGGGCAACCCCCACTCCCTTGAGCTTCCAGTCTGATGGAGGAGGGAAGCTCCTGACCTCAGGTAGCCCAGTCCGACGGAAGGAACCCAGGAATTAGGACCTCATAGTCTGACCAGGTGGTGGAGGGCAGAGTCTCTGACCTGCCAGGGCCCAGGAGCTCCTGGGCAATGGAGAATGCTCTGGTTCTTCCCATTAAGGAAGCTCTTCACTGGAGTAGGGAAGGAGGACCCACAGAAACACAGAAACCACTGGTCCAGGGAAACTCTGCTCTTTCCCAACTCCCACCCATCAACCCAGGAACTTCTGACCCACCCAGCCTCCTATGGAGGGGTTTCTAGGTAGAGAGAGGAGGTTGCTCTGCTCTGAGCTCCGCATTCCACCAGCACCACCTCCCAGGTGGCTTCCAGGCTTGAACCCCCGCTTAAATCTCAACGTCTGGCTGCCCCTCCACCCCGTTCCTCCACGAGGGGGCTCTGAGCCATCTCCTCTGCAGGTAGACGCCCCTCCCATCCGCCCCATTGGCTGGCTCTCTCCACGCGACTCAGTGCACAAGGCTGCCTCCTCCTCTCACTCGGCACTCAGGGCTCTTGACTGCTTCAGCTTCCTGCTTCAGCTACTCCCACAGTGCCTGCTCTATGTTTATGGTGCCCTGATTGCATCCATGTTACACATATGCTCTGTGCCAGGCCTGTGTATGCTCATTCATTCAGACACAGAGACCAAGGCTCGTGAGTCCTGTAACTGGTCCCCCTGCTACCTGTAAAAGTCTTAGTGTCCCCTTGGGAGGGCCTATGGAAGTCCCCACTCCCATTCCACACCCCTTTACTCCCCATTCTTTGAATCAGGGCAGGGCTGATCATAATGGTATTTAGCCAAGGATTTCCAGGCTAGGTTACTCTATCCCCACTCAGTCAGCTGGGGAGGGAAGGAAAGGAATCTCTGTTGCCCTGAAGCCCCCAGCCCTGCAGTCCTGGCTTAGTGAGGACCCCAGTAATCAAGGGGGCGTGGCCAGCCGAGTCTGTGGCCTGGAGCTCTCCGTCCTTCTGCTGGCTCATAGAGAAGTGGCTACAAGAACAGGCTCCGAGCAAGTTCACTGAAGACACCTTCTGTTCTTCAGGCCTAGAAAATGCTTTTAAAATGCCTCTGTCCTTTCCCAAATTAAAACAACCTCACACTGCTTCATAGCGATCAGACTGGGGACAGTTAGAAAGCTGGGAAATGTGTGTGGATGACAGTGTGGGTGTGCCAGAGTCTGGAGGGCACCGGGCAGGATTTAGGGAATTGAAGCACATGCAGCACACTCTCTGACCCCACCGTCCCACCCCTGGGACACAGCTCATATGGGTCCCGGGGTTCACCCCGTGGAGGGAGGGAGGCAGCCCGGTGCCCACCACGGGCGTAGCGAGAGTCTCTCTGGAAACTACTGCCGCAGTCAGAGGCATAGAATGAGATTTATGTACGACGACACAGGTAGATCTAAAAACACAGTGTTAAGTGAAAAAATTAAGCAGCAGAATGAGATCTATAGCCCAATACAATTTATGTAAATTAAAACACATTTGCACGATAAACAACACTATATATTTTACAGGAAGCATCCATATCTAAGGACATATATTAGGGATGTAAGCGTGGGGGTGGGGATGCCAGGAGCAGTGGGGACACAGGATCAGGGATGAGGGAGAAAAATCGAACACAGCAAGACCAGAATGAGGCGGTGTGCAAACCTAAAGATAAAGGCATGGGTTGGGTTTGTGTAGCTCAGCTCCTTTCAAGGTGACGGTGACCAACCACTGACTAACAAGTCTCTCTCCTCCCTTTTCTCTCATAGACCCCAGCAAGATTCCAGAACAGAGCAGGTTGGAACCAGGTTTCTTGGCCACAGTACCATGGATACTTTGGGACCAATAAATATGTGGTGGGGCAGTCTTATGTATTGTAAGAAGCGTAGCAGTGTCTCTGATCTCTGCCCAAAAGATGCCAGTGGCACACAGCGAATCACAATAACCAAAATACCTCCAGACATTGCCATGTCCCCTGGGGGATAAAATCACCCCCAGTTGAGAACCACTGGGTTGGCATAAAAGCCTGGAAGACTGTTCCAACCTTCTCAGATATAAGAAACCTGTGCACAGCAGGGCCCTGAGACCGGTCAGGAGTGGGCTGCGTCTTGATAACTACCGGTGTCCCTCGCTCACCTGAGGCTCTGTGGAGATTCCAGTTACAGCCTGCAGCTGCGGCTGCCTCAGGCCAGCTTCCTCATAATTTTACCAGTAACTGGATTTGCATAGGCCATTTACATCTGAGATTACCCATGATTCTTGGGGAGACACAGTCTAAGGCAGACGATGGCAAAAATACATATATAATTCCATTTTAGCTTGCAAAGCAGGAGGGAGGAAAGAGACGAGGGCTTCAGGGAGGGAAGTGCTCGATGGAAATTTCAGCACCTTGCACACTCAGGGAGGGGAACTGGAGGTGAATGGCTCCTGGTCACTGAGCAGAGAAGACTATCAGTCCTGGCATTTGGTATGTGAATCAATGACTCAAATAGTGAATGAATGAGGCCCCTTGAGTCTCATCAGCAGGAGCATTATTTCCTAGCTGAGGCAGGCAAAAGGGAGGGGAGGACAGGGCAGACCCAGCTGTCTGGGAGCCTAGCCATTTCCCGACACTGCATGAGAACCCAGTGCAGGCCTGCCACCACCAGCCAAGTGCCCTGCCCACCTGGGGCCATTTCATCACACAGCACTGCCCCTCCCCAGGGCTGTGTCACTCCCCTCATTTGGAAGTGGAGGCATGGAGCCTCATTAGTAAAGAGCAGAGCCTGACCTGGAACGAAGTTTGGCAGACTCTAAAACCAGTGCTCTTCCGCCAGGACCCTCAATGGGCTGTGTGCTGACTTGCAAAGTTAATGAGCCGGGCAAAGTGATGGCTGCTAGAAGCAGACGTCCTCCACCCCACAGCTCAGCAGCTTCCACTTAGCCAAACAATTAACCTGGGCCAGACTCCAGAACGTGAAGTCAGACACCTATAGGCTGTGACCTGAATGCCAGGTGAGGTGTGCGCAGCTGTGTGGGCCAGGCTTCGCTAGCGCCTTCCCCACACTCCTCTCACCCAGCCCTTGGCACTCAAGGTGAGTCGTGCCATCCACTTGCTGCCCCTGTGCCTTGTGGTCTCTTCCTCACTAGACTGTGAACTCTGAGGGACAAGGATCAAGACTGGCTCAGTTCTCTATCCCCGGTGTTCAAGAAATCCACGTGCTATAAACTGAGCTAATTTTGGACTGATGGCAGGAGACTAGCCCGTCCACATCTTCCTGCTACTGTGTCCAAAAATTTCCTCACCTCCGCAGAAGGAAGATTGTCTGGGATCAGACCTTCCCCTGAGCCATGGGTGACAGGTGTGTGCACCAGATCAATTGTTACCTTGCATGCTTGATTTCACTAAGTTTGCTGAAGACTCTTCAAGGTAAGGGGTCTTGTCCAATTGCTTCTGCATTTTCAGATCCCGTAACATGGATTTACATGTAAGAAATAAAACTTGGATGGATGGATTGATGATGTTATGGTTTGTGTCTGGATGTCTCCCCAAAACCTCATGTAGTCATGGTGTGTGTGTGGGGGGGTGTCAGGCTTTTCAGAGGCAGCTAAATCTAGTTTGTGATTGATTTATGGTCCAAAGCTGGGATTAAGGGTATGAATGCTACACCTGCCCTAGGGAAGGTAGCTTGGATACAATATAAAGGGCAGGAAGAGCTCTCTCTCTCTCTCTCTCTCTCTCTCTCTCTCTCTCTCTTTCTCTCTCTTTCTCTCTCTTTCTCTCTCTTTCTCTTTCTCTTTCTCTTTTTCTCTCTCTTTCTCTCTCTTTCTCTCTCTCTTTCTCTCTCTTTCTCTCTCTTTTTCTCTCTCTTTCTCTCTCTCTTTCTCTCTCTCTTTCTCTCTCTCTTTCTCTCTCTCTTTCTCTTTCTCTTTTTCTCTCTTTTTCTTTCCCTTTCTCTCTCTCTCTCTTACTCACTCTCTCATTGCTTTTGCCGTCTTCTGCTGTCATGAACAGTTGAACAGTTGCCCCTCTGCCACGTGCCATCCGTAACTGGATCCAGTCAATTATGGGCTGAAACATCTACAAACTGTGAGCTAAGTAAACCTTTACTCCCTTGACTTTGGGTGTCAGGCATTTTGTCTCAGCAATGAGAAGAGTAACTAAAATATGTGGAAGAATGGATGGATGGATGTGTGCATGTATATATGTATGTATGGATGGATGAGTGTGGCTAGATGGATGGGTGGATGTGTGGGTGAGTGGATAGGTGGGTGGGTAGATGGATAGGTAGGTGGATGAACAAATGGATGGCTGCTGAAAAGGAAGATAAAAAGCCAGATGGATTAGATTAGATAGACATATGTTTTGACGGTGGCTTAGTATCTAAGTGGGTAGATGGATGGATGAATTTGAGTGAGTTCACACGACAGGTGGGTGGTTGGAAGTAGGGTGAAGGTTGGATGTTGGATGAGGAAGAGTGAGCAGGTCAGAGAGAGGATGAGCCACTTGAGGCTGTGAGGTTGAGGAGCTGGACTGATGGTTTGGAGGTGAGCATGCACAGATGGGTGGTGGTGAATGGCTAGCTGGTTAGGTGGGTCCACGTGGCACGTGCATTGCATGACTGGCGGAGTACCAGTGACACAGGGACATGAATTCTTCCCACCTCCTAACATCATGCTCAGTCTCCCTAAGTAAAATAACCCCTTTGTTCTCTTTTGAACTACCACCCCCAAGTACCCCTTTCTTGCCTGCTTCCTCTCACTCTCCAAAGCTGGGATTGGCAGATACCAGATGGAAGTCTTCTCAGGAAATTCGGCTTGAGTCCCTGCACGCTGCATAGATTAAAGCCTTAGCTCCCACCTCTCCCTACTCTTTACCTGCCTGAGGAGGTAGAGGCAGTGATTTGCATATTTATTAAATATCTCTTAGCAGGATACACAAGCTGCATTGCTACATCCCGCTCCTGCTGGAGACAAGCCTGTGCAATCAGTGCTGCATCTCCACTCATTAAATAGCTGTTTTGGGACCCAGGAGGCTAAGAGGGGAGTGAGGGGCTTCTGGGGAGAGGGACCCCACAGTGCAAGAGGCCTGGAGGCCCAGCTGTGGTTGTCTCACACTTGCTTGTCGGCAGGGGCTTTCTGTTCAGGGCACAGGAGGGAAGGGCTCTGAGGGCATCCTTTCCGGCCCCCTGCCTCCATGTGGGCACCCCTGCAAATCGGCCTGCTGCTTTGAAAAATCCCTGAGGAGGAGACTTTGAAGCTTCCTTGTTTTGTGTTTCTTCTGCAGCTCAGTTTATCTGGAAGTTCTTCCTAATGTCTAGGCAGAGGTGTGCTTGCTTTTTCATTGGCCTATTTCAGGCATGTTTTCTTAGATAAAAGTAGAGGTGTCTGGATCCTGGATACCAGCCTCTCTTCTCTCTGGAAATGTGCCCTTGATTAGGCACTGGGTATATTTCTGGGGGCCAGGACTCCCTGCTAATTACCAGATGAGCCTGCAGATTGGGAGCCTCCACTTTCCTTCTTGCCTCTTCTCCAAGTGGCTAGATTTGGGTCCAAATCTAATGATACGGTTTCTGGAGTTGACCTGCCCAGGTGCTGATTCCTGCCTCACCCCTTACTAGCTGGCTCGCTTCAGGGAGGTGGCAGACACTTTCTTCATCTCTGTGCCTGTACAGAGGGACTGAGATTAGTTTCTGCCTTGCCAAATGGCTGAGGAATGAATACAAGGAGGGTCACCTGGGACTTAGCACCACACCTGGTTTGGGGACAGACACTCAGAAAGTCCTGCTTATTACTGTTAATGAATCCCAGGGAGTAATGGGTGCAAAGCGAGGCTGGGGCCACCTGACTTCCCCAGGGACTGGGAGGACTCCGACCCCCTGTCATCCCTCCTTAGCCATAACTTCATCCTCCAAAGTTGCACTGCTCTGCCAGCACTGAATTTCTTTGTCTGCTGCATCCATCTATATGCACTACTCACCATTTGTCTCTTAGTAGCTAGTTTGGTTATCAGGTCAACTATCGAGGTGTTGAGTGCCACATTCAGTGCATCTTTCGAAGTTCCCAAGGGGGAAGACAAGTGAGAGGATGAAGAAATAAAGGTAAGACACAATACACAGAAAGCTGAGGTCAGGTGGAGCCCTCTCTCCAGCTGAGAGGAAAAGGAACTGCTCAACCACTACAGCGTGTTTATTTATACATTTTTGCACCTTGGTGTCACTGACACCCCTTTGCCTAGCAACCTTGGACTAGAGCAGCTTGGTTTTTCTAGACCAGCCTTGGTTACCCTTGCAAGTGTGATCAAGTTCCAGCTTTAGCAAGCTTCCCATATCTCCCCCTTTTCTGTTTTACACTTGTAAGCAATGGGTGTTCAATTGAAGTTGGAGGAGCTGTGTTTGGAGGACTCTGCAGACACTTTTCTTTCTTGTGGTTATACTTTTCTGCTGGATGTTCAAGACCAAATTAAAGTGAGACCTGTATTAACTAAATTTTTGCCGTTTATCAAGGTCAGTTAAGTCTTCGCAGGAATTACCTTGGAACCACGCACAGCACCTCTTAGTACTTCTGTTAGTGTCAGCTGTCTGGATGAGTCACTGCCATTTCCTGATCAAGTTGTTTTCTGTGAAAGTTTGGGAGTTTCTCTCTCCTGATGATTTGCTTTAGGCACACTATAAATTGTGCATCACTTCCCTCTGTGGTCCTACCATCTCCTTGATCAGAAGACAAGGGAGTCACTGAGTTATGGGATGTCACAGCAGAGGTTCTTTTATGTCTTGGGTTCCCTTTGATCTCAAAGGACTGGGGCAAAAATATTGGCTGTTCTCCTAACCGTTCTATCTTCCTAGTTTTTGGTCTCCAAACCTCAGTTGTTGAACATCCAGGAAAGAAGGTTAATGACATTATATTGTAATGGAGGCAGTAAGTTTAATATTATTATTTTATCTAAATATCAAGCACCTTAAAACATAAAATAGAACCATTATTTTCTAACAACCATGGATGTTCTAATATTTGAATCCCTATAGAATGCTAATGATTACATATTTTATGCAGGAAATTAGAAATCAAAACCCATACATAATATTGCAGCATGACAATCATAATAACATTTTGCAACATAGTTAAATTTCCATTTTGTCACAGTATAACCCTTTTAATCAGCCATCTCTATCTAATACATAAGAAACTTTTACCTAACTTGTCCTTTAATGGGATGTATATCATATGAGTTTTTGTTACAGGCAGATGTCTGATCTGAAAGAGAAGTCTACCACTATAAGCAATCCTCATTCCACACTTTAGAAGACCCACACATCTGCAGGCATGAATACATTCACTACACTACAAAAACAGTAACAATCGCAATCAATTGTCATAGCCTTAGGAAAACCTATGTACCAGAGCATCTTTAAATAAAAAGCCTTATTGTCTAGAAAACTTAATCCTTTGATGAATGAGCACTGTAAACATATTACAATAATATATTTTAATAACATTTATTGGAATGTCTCCTGTAAGGCTAGGGAGATCACTGAGGCCTCCTATCAATGAACAAGAACTGGATAATATTTCTAGGCAGCTGATTTCTTATTCATCAGTTGGAGTCCTGTCCAATAATTTCTCTTCACCCTAAGGGATTTTTGCTTAACTATATTAATAATTTGGTGACCTATGAGAAAATTAAATTTGATATCATTTTGACCAGCTGACAACCCAGGTGAAACCATGCTTTTAAAATCTATAAACCAAATTAAATTATGAACAGGTGGTCCAAAACTGCAAAAGAAAAAGGGTAAGGAGAAAAATTTGTTGAGCTCAAATAAAAAACAGCTGTTCACAGAATGGACAAGCAGACAAATAAACAAGTACACAGTTTATCAGATTGGACAAACAACAAACGTATTAAAAATCAGAGTGTACTCATATATATTTTTGACCAAATTGAATCATAATAACTGTCTTACAATTTTAGAAGTTTGTAATTATAAATAGTCAGAATTATTAGTCAGTTGATTAGTAGAGATCTCATAAGAATTTGGAAGGAGTAAAATCTTTTATCGATGATTAATGTACAATTTGTGTTTTATTTTGTCTTAAGAATACTGGTAAACTTTGTGTCCCTGTCTTTCATATAACTTTCAGTTCATTTATCTCCAAGCACTCTACCACCTACTCAGACCTTTGATTCTCATTTTTGGTTACCATCTCCTGGCATTCTGGGTCAATTACTTGAATTGACCCCAGGTTGGGTCTAGCCCCAACCTTGTCCGTTGACTGCAGAGCAGTCACTGAGGCATCACTGTCATAGGACTGAGCATCAGCTTCTTGAAAGGTGGAATCAACTTCTCCATGCCTGGGTCCATGATACAGCTGGACAGCATACTCTGGTACCCAGCGAGGTTGTTCAGTGTTCTCTGGAAAGACACAGGCATACCCTTGACCCAAAATTAGCACTGGGCTTCATCCCTTTCATTGTCCAGTTTGAAGATCTTTCCAAAGGAAACTTCCTAGTTTTTTTTTTCTTTTACCTGATTGAATTATCTTTCTGCTGGTGTAGTCCCATCCCTAGTAAGATTTAAAAAATTAATAGTATATACTGCTAAGAGAAGTCTATTACTAGGTGTAAATTTTGTAGGGAAGGATTCCCCTTTTTGTTTTTGTAATTGAACTTTGAGTATATGGTGAGCATTTTCAACAATTCCTTGACCTTGAGGATTATAAGGAATTCCTATGGTAAGAGAAATATGAAATGTTTTACAAAACATCTGGAAGGCAGTATTTGTATATGCTGGGCTATCGTTGGTCTTAAGTGTGAAAAAAACCCTGTATTTTGTATTTAGGCACCTAGGCCTCCTGTTTGTCCTTCCCACCTCCTGCTGTGACTCCTGCCTCACCACAGAGAATGGGCTCCATCTCCACCACCCCTCCTCTCCAGGGGATGCAGCAGCACGTGCCACTTTTTTTTTCCCCAGAAACCTGTTGTAGTTCCCTTGGCCCTGAGCCAAGTGCTGTGGGGAGGGCAGACTGACAGTTTAAAGGTTTGGTGGGGCCCTGGTGGAGTTTGTGCCCCAGCACATGGGAGTCAGGGCCACTGGTTTTTGACCTTCTGCCCCCACAGCTGAAACAAGTAACCTTGTTTTTTTTTCTTTTCTCTAGGCTGTGGATGAATAACCTCAGTGATAGCTGCTGCCAAGGTAGCCCCCTGCACATGTGAGGAGCCAATGTCTGCACAAATTCGAATCATCTCAGCCAATGTAGCCCATTTTTGTAGGCTCCATTTATTTTTATTTTCAAAGGCCAACTGTTGAACTATTAACTTGCTAGCCTGTATATTGCTTATAATCCTCCTGCTAGCCTTCAATAAATGAAAGTCAAATTAAGGGATATCTTACCCTTTGAAGGAAGTTCCCTTCAAGTCCTTGTGGCAGCTATTTTAATTTGTTCATATACTTGTAATTCAAAAGTAAGTTGATTATTTGTGGCATCAAAGGCATCTTCTCCTGTTAACATGTCTTTTGTAATGGCTATGTTGTGAGCAGCATCGTGAGTGGCCTGATCCATGCACAATTCAAAAAAAAATTTCTCCTCACAACAAATTATCCCCCAAACTGAAACATGCTTTGTTATTCCTTTCCAGTCATTTGGGGACATAATCTGTTGACCTATAAGTTCTATTCAACCTAAGGTAGAAGGGGCCATAAGACCATAAGTAGTGGTAGCCTGTTTTAATTCTTTTAGTGTCTTAAAGGGTACAACTTCATGAAAACATACAACTTGTCCCAGATTATTTGGAACTTGAAATTCAATAACAGGGTAGACATGTTGAAAACCCTGGATGACCTGCCCCACCCATCTGGCTTCTTTTAGTGCCAATTACAAGGGAAACAGTGAAAACAGCTCTACTCTCTGAGAGTTGCAGATTTCAACCTGTGACACAGCAGTATTTCTCTGAGCTGAAAAGGTGGGAATTGCCACTTTTGGTTTGGTTTTAAGTTTATCAGGGTGGCTGTTATTCTGCCATCTTTTTCCCACTTAGGACTTGATTTTAAAATAGTGCTCCAAGCCAAATCCTTTGTGGTTGTCCCAGCAAACATACAACCATTAAAGTACTCCCTAATCAGATCCATAAAAGTATGCTTGCAGGAATCAATAATACAAGAAACAGTTCCATATGCATTTATGGTTCTTGAGAATCTGTTTGCCCCATGTCTAACACCTGATAAAATCAATGCACCTCTCTCAGTTTTGCTTCTCATGAGCCCATTTTTCTCTTTGGCCCTACTGAACCTGTTTTTCTCTTGCCCCAAGTTTTAAACTTGATGATATCTATATCAATACACCTTTTTGATTAATATTGATGCTATCAATGCACTTATCCCTCTTCTACATGCTCAATGAGAAGTGTCCCCTCACCCACTATTTCTTCTTACTGCAGTCCCTGTTCAGGTGCCAATATGCCATGTCCAGTGCAGCTCTCAAAGTTCCCAGGGAGAAGGACTGCAAGAGGATGGAGAAATAAAGATAAGAGATAATATTCTGAAAACTGAGGTCAGGTGGAGCCCTCTCTCCAACTGAGAGGAAAAGGAACTGCTCAACCACTACAGTGTGTTTATTTATACATTTTTACAGCTTGGTGTCACTGACACCCCTTTGCCTAGCAACCTTGGACTGGAGCAGCTTGTTTTTCCAGACCAGCCTTGCCTTGGTCCTACACATGTGGTCAATTTCCAGCTTTAGCTGCTCCCCACATTGCAGCACTTGTGTTCAGATGACTCCTATTTTCCTGATAATGGCCTCAAGGTAAAGAGCAGTGATGCAAAGGAGGCACTTGACCTTGAGAGATGGTAGGAAGGTGAACTCTGGTACTGTGTGCCATGCTGCGGAGCATTTAGGAAAAGCACAGTGCATATAGGGTTTGATACTATCTGTGGTTTCAAGCATCCACTGAAGGTCTCGGGACACAACCCCTGTGCATAACAGGAAACAACTGTGTTCTATATTCTGTCTGTTGATGCTGCACAGAGCAAGACACTTCATGACAGCCCTCTAGGGTAGATATTCCAAACAACCCTACTTTACAGATGAGGAGACTGAGTCCCAGGGGAAGGGAAAAATCGTGATTTGAGGATGGACATCTTTCTCAATCTCCTCTTTACAGAAAAGTCACAAGGGATCCCTATACTGGGAACAGCCGGGACTCAAGAAAAAAATGAAACCCATAAGTAAGGAGCTTTTCCGGTCCATCTGCCCCACCTTGCACTACCCTGAACTGGCAGGAGCCAGAAGGAAGGACCCAGCCATGGCCTCGTAAACCTTCCTGAAAGGCCTCGTAAACAGAAGGCCAGCTGGTTCCAAGTCTGCTCTTGCAAAAAGCAAAATCCCTGGTCATAAAGTAATCCCCATAAAAAAAAAAGGGAAGAAAAAGCTTGTGCAATAAAATCAGTAATGGCCTGTAGGAAGTAAGAAAAGGAGACTGAGCTCTCTGGACAGGCAGGGAAGGAGGGGTGGTCCCAACTGGTCTCACGAGAGGCACCAAGCTCAGGGTATCCGCTGGACCTTGGTCTAGGTTGGGACCACAGCTTATGGTGGGGCATGGTGTAGAACCCTAGGAGGGTGGTTACACACCCTAGAGTCTTCATTTGTCTCCTTCACCTGGAGATAGCCACCTCACCCCACCTGGAATGGAGCAATGGGTTGAGTGTGCAAGGCACGAGGTCGGGGCATGCTGACGACCCTGTAGCGGGAACTAGGGTGGCCCAGATGAAGCAGTCAGAACCCTGGTCTTAGCAAGAGTGTGTACTTCACACAAGGCTCCTCCCAAATCCCTTTTCCATGCCGCACTTCAGCTCACACATACAGTACATGCAACCAGGCACAAAGAACAGTCCTCGCAAACCCCTGTCCCCACAAACCCTACCCAGCACTGCTCTGGGACAGGGAACGCCCTGGTCCATGGGTGGAGTGGGCAGAAGTTAAGTTTCCAGAAGCCTGGGTCTTACCAACTGGGAGGTCAGCTGCTCCTACCTAGAGTGCTGTCTTGGTCACGCCCCAAGCCCTGTTGAGATTGTTGCCCCATTTTACAGATAAGGAAACCAACCCCCCCCAAAGCAGTGTGTTCTGCAGACAACTGGAGGTGATGGAAATCCTGCCGTGCTTTCAGACAGCTGCTGCCTGGCGCTGAGCCTTTCCACCTCTCTGAGAAAGGAAGAGGACAGTGGTGGCCCCTCGATGGGTCATGGTGAGGGTTTTATGAAACCATTCAAGGGACAGAGGAACTGCAAAATCACTGTCAGTGTTGTCACCTGTGTTATTGCTATTCCAGTTCTTAAAAGCAATTGGCCCACTGTGGAAACTGCACTTGCCAGAGCACCTCCACCACCACCAGTTGCGGTGGCAGCAAATCCTTACGCTGTTCTTACCCATTATGTGTGGGCACTGGGGGGAAAGCTTTGCCGATCAGCTCTGTGTGTCTGTCTGGTAGCCCCAGACATTGTAATCCCATTTCACAGGTGAAAAGACCAAGGCTCACCCACCTGTGGTGGTACAGTTGTTTTGAACTTCCCTCCAAAACCTGTGCTTTTTTGTAGAGTCAGACTGTTTCATACAGGACCCATTGTGATTAATTTCTGAAGGACTCTGTGCCTGGGTTCATCACAGGAGCTGGGGTTGGATAGATCCAAGCTACACTCCTGAACCCATGTAAATGACAATGCCTTAACTCCTGCAAGGAAGCCACACAACATGTAGGTAGAGATGTCGATGCCCATGGGCATCCGTATTTATCTGATTGATCAAGAGGTCGCTGACCCCCATCCTCCAACAACAGAGGATCAGTATCTATGAATTTTTCCAGGCCCGGGACCCCTTGTGTTTAGCCACAATCCGTCTGCATGCCAGGATCTTCCTGCTCACCTGGAATCTCCACTTTCTCTGCCTGGATGCTCCGCTGTTTTCCCACCTGGTTTTTCCTACCCATCCTTCCAGTTCGTTCCTCCAGGAAACCTCATCTAATTCCCCAGACTGAATTAGATGCGCCCTCTCCCTCTGGGCCCCCATGGCACCTTTAACATCTCTCTCTTCCTGGTAATTGCCAATTACACGTCTGTCTGGAGTGCTGTGAGGTCCCGGAGGGCAGGGAGGTTGTCGTATTTGTCTCACGTCCCCAGCATTGTGCAGCACTTAAAAGATGCTCTGAAATGGTTGCAGAGAGAATGTTCAAGTGAGCAGATGAATGAATAAATAAAGACATGGGTGAAGGCGAAATCTGTGTGAGCAGTCCTCCTACCCTGCCTCTGTCTGGGCCAGAGACGAGGGTGAGAGCGCCCCTCCCCAGCCCCCCTTCCCCAACCCCTAGTGGCACAGGACTCTGCTTCTCAGCGTGTGAATCTGCTTGTCTTTGCAGAAGACACTGCCTGAGTCATGAGTATAGAAGGTCAAAACCACAGTGACCTGCAGGTACTGCAGCTACTGGCCAAGAATACAATCTTGATGTCATGGAGCCCACGTGATGTAAGATGTCAAGGGATGGGGATTCCTGGAATACTGAAGACTTCCTTCCCTCCTCCTGAGTTGCCTGGATATTCACACCACTTGCTTTCCTGTGGTGAGGTTGAAGAACAGGTGTATCACAGCATCCTGGCTTCACAAATCTACATTCTTCCTATTCTGAGCTTCTCCTCGAATACTCTTGCCAGGATGCAAACTGAACTGATCTCAAATTGGCAGACATCCCCTACGGGGACCAACCCCATCCTCATCTCTATCAGAGAAGCAACGTCTGTTTCCTTTGCTCTGGATACCAGCAGGGAGTCTTCTGGACTTCCAAATGCTGTCTTCCAAGAAGCTGGAGTTTGAACACGATCCCGAGGCAATATGTCCAAAGGAGAAGTTCTCACAGAAATTCTCCGCATCGTAAAATGTCAGGATGTCTGCAGTCTTTATTTATAGACAGATTGCTTTTCAACTTTTCTCACTCCAACATCTCAATGTGTTATTTCTGAAGATAAATGCACATTATGATTTCATAATAGAAATTGCATTTCTCCCTCGTGTCACCTCTAAGCATGTATATACATAAATATGGCACTTTGCCTCCCACAGTAATTTAAAAGGCACTTTGAGAACATATTGATCATGACCAAGGAACAGGGCTGGCATGGGCTGAAATTCATGGAATCTGCCTCCTCCCTACCCCAACCTGCTCTCCCCTTCTTTGTTTGGATTCCGAAGCTTGGGAACTTATGATTTCCATTTATCTTTGTATATCAGGGTGCTTATTTATAGGCATCATGGGCTTTGGGAGGGGGGAAGGAAGGAAAATTTTATAACTGCGAAGTGTAAACAAGGAAGGAAATATGCAGCCTTCCCACCAAAGTGAGTTCCCTGGAGGCAGGAATTCTCCATCTCACTGCTGGATGGATTTGAGGGCTCACGTGCTGTCCACAGCTGCCCAGGGTCCCCCAGGGCTGCAGCTCTGCTCAGCTCATCGTCACATTTTCCAAGGACTGAATTCTTGGACCAACCAGAGCATCCTCCTGGGCTGGGCTAGCATCTTCTCTGCTTCACAATTGCCTGCCTTCTGGGAACCTTGGGCTCACCTTGAAGTGCAGTTTCTTCCCTTTGAACCATTGTTGGCGGAAACTGCTAGAAACCCATCTCTTCTGGGACGTTTCCATGGCTACTCAGGGCTGTGTCCCAGCGTCGCTCTGTCTCTGTGGTACTCTCAACACTTTCCCCAATATTGGAGACAGTTTCTCTCTGGGCTACTTTTAATGTGGCACTGTCTGCCCAGGACCAGAGACCTCAGTTCGCTGGAGTAAACCAAATTGAAATGGATTATGCACCTGCGTTGCACTAGGCAGCATCCCTCAGCCATCGCATTCAGCCCCTGCAGCACACCTGAAGCACAGTATCCTGCCGCACCCTTTACAGAAGAGAAACGGAGCCTTAAACATTTCAAGCTACTCCTTCCATACACTGCCAAGATTCTGACTGAAGCTTTAAATGGAAGAGTCTTCACTCAACTCTCCAAAGACCGGGCTCCTCCAAATAGGTAAAGCTGATGGCACTGAGGTTGGTCAGTTTCCTAAGGTGCCAGTCACTTCTTCAATTAAGAATAGGTCTAGTCAGGCAGAGTGGTGTACTCTGTAATCCTGGCACTCTGAGTGGCTGAAGCAGGGGGCTGCCAAGTTCAAGCCCAGCCTAAGCAACTGTGAAACTTGAAATGTTTTTTCAAAGTTTAAAAAAAATTCTTAAATGCTGAGCATGCAATTTGGTGTAGAGGCCCTAAGTACTGGAAAAACAAAAACAAAACACGAAACACAAAACACAAAACACAAAATAAAGCAAAAACTGTCCTTTGTGCACTGATAGTAACCCTGGCCTGGCCAGGAGTTGGGCAGAAGTAAATGTGGGTCTCAGGTCTCAGGCTAGAGCCGGATAGCTCTGGTCCTCCTCTACTGTCCCCCTCTGCCCTTTCCTCCAAAATCAGTATTACCTACACTAACTGCTTGCACCCTCTTTTTGCCCCCCTTCCCTCTTCCTGAACTCTTTCCCACCCACACCAGCATCTCCGATCATCTGCAGTCAACATCTTTCCACCTCCAGGGCAGCTCGGCTCTCTCTCTGACCACCTGTCCATGGCTATCCCTACTGGTTGTCTCACTACTCAAATGCAACATGGCAAAGATGTACTGAACGTCTCCCATCTTAGTGAGAGCACTGCTATCATTTAGGTGCTGTTTGTTCCCAAATTTCATTCTATGATTCGGATCTTGAATGTCCCCCAGTGGCTCATGTGTTGAAAACTTTGTCCCAGTTGTTGGGGTTATTGGGAGGTGGTGGCATTTCCAGAAGCTGGTGCCTAGTTGGAATAAGCAGGTCACTGAAGCCATAGTTTTCAAGGGTTTATTTTGTCCCTCGCTCTCCCTCTGCTTCCTGGCTGCCATGAGGGAAGAGACTGCTCCAGTACAATCTCCCCACCATGATTTCTGCCTCACTGCAAGGGCAGAAACAACAGAGTCAAGTAACCATGGACTGAACCCCCTGAAACCCTGAGCCACAATAATCATATCCTCCATTAAATTGTCTTTGTCAGGTATATTGTCAACGCAATGGAGAGCTAACATTGTTCATGTGTTAGAAACCTGGGCCTTGAAGTGACTCAGGGAGGTAGAACCTAATGACAGGGCACTGGGCCTGTGAAAGGATGAAGGTCATTTTCATGGGACTCTGGCCACTTCTCAAGAGTGGGTCATCATGAAAGCCTGAACCTGGCCCCACACCACTTCTTTGGTTTCCCTTTGGTGATTTGATTTCTTCCTCCCCCTGACACACTTGCCATCTGCTTTGGGGCCCTCACCAGAGCCTGTGTCATGCTGTTTGGACATTCAGCTTCCAAAGTTGTGAGCTAAATAAAGCTCTTTCCTTATAAAGTTAGTTTTTCTTGAGCGTATTGTTAGAGTAAAGCTAAAGAGAGTGCTACAGGCCACATTGGCCACATCCATGGCTGAAGTCAGAAGCACTAGCTCCTCCCATTCGCTTCTGCTGATGCTGTCCCATGAGTCCATCACCAGGCCTTACATTCTGTTTCCTGAACTTTTCTCTTACACTCTTTCCTTGTTTCTGTGTCCTCTGAATTTGTGTTGGTCCAGGCCACCTCTAGTTCAGACCTGTGTTATGCAGTGGCCCCCCAGCAACCTCCCAGCCCCCTTGTAGCCATGTGGCATACAATAACCAGAGGGAGCTTTCTCAAGCAGAAACAATCGGGTCCACCCTACACTCCACTCACGATCAGCAGGAAGACGTCCCCTGTGGCTCCCTCTTCGATGGGGCACACAGTAGGTGCTCAATATGAATTCCTTCCCTTTCCCCTGGGTCTGTTGCCTGCTGACTTTCCTCCCAGAGTCTTCAGAGATCAGTTCCTTTTCAGCGTTTTAACTGTGCCTCAGAGCCAAGACCGCGGGGTCTGAGCTGGCCTTTGCTTCTGCCATTAACTGTCTTCCCCTCGCAATTACATGGTAATCCCTGTTAAAATTACAAATTTATTTATAGTTTTTTTCTCTTTTTTTCCCCCACCCAGCAATTTTTATGGCTCATTGGCTGTAACAAATTCTAGTTCATAAAGCAAAGGCATGTTATTATTACCTTATAGAAATCAGTGAAGGTAGCAGACTCTTATTCCCAGCTGGCATATCAGCTCCCCGAATCCGTAATGGTTCCAATCAATACCCCGGTGGGGCTTGTTCCACTCTTTGAGGATGAGGGCATTTGGACCTGAGAATGGCATTTCTGCCTCCTAGCAGGTGGGCAGCTGTGGCCTCGCCCAAGGGTCCTGAATGTTGGTTGAAATCCAGGAGATTTCATTCTGGCCAGGAATAAGGAGGTCATGTTTGTACATAGAATTTATCAAAAGCACTCAGTGACTACTAGGGTGACCACGTGTGTGGGGGGCTCATTACGATCCCATTTCCAGGGAGGGGAAGTGTGGCTCAGAATCCACGTGTGTTCTCTCTAGAAGAGCACAGAGCCAGCCTGGACTTCTTCAAAGGGTGTGCTCCTCCTGGTTCAAAGAGGCAGGCCGGAAGCACTGGAGTTCCTCAGGCTGCTTGTTCGTTTGCAAATCTTTCCCAGGCTCCATTTATGTCATTTCTTCATTCATTCATTCATTCACTCATTCATTTATTCTAAGCATATTAGCATTTACTGGATGCCACATGTTGTCCCCCAAGGCTCAGATCCTGTGCTAACTCAGCCCTGGTTTAAAGGGGTGGACATTATCTTCTTCCCTATCTGATAAGAGGGGAACTTTGTAAATGAAAATGATACTGATATCAATGAGGAGAATAGGAATTCAGGGAAGGCAAAGAGAAGGCACAAAGGAAGAACTAACACCAAGCACCCTTATTCAGTGTATGATCTTGTGCTCTTCTCATAGCCTTCTAGGAGTTGGGGTCAGAGGGTTTTGGAGCAGAGACCCTGAGCCCCTCAATGTGAACCTCAGCTCTGTGACCCTTGGCAGCTGAATGACAATCACTGTACCTCATTCTTCATGGTTGAATTGTGTGTGTGGGTCACATCAACACCTACCATTAGCTTATCATGAGCAGTTACAGCATCAGATTTGTGAGTGGATTAGAAGCTCTCACTGGGTATTTTTATTCATACCTCCGTGAGGTAAGTATTATTTATTAGCCCATCATACAGGTCAAGAAAGTGCAGGTCACAGCATTGGCATTTTGCTCAGGGGACCAGAGACAGCAAGGGGCCAGTGAGATTGGGGGGCAGCTCTGAGCTGTCCTCCCTCTCCTCACCTCCCAAGCCCCCACCATTCCTACTTTTCCCTGCATTTGATCAGTAATCAGAGGCATCTGCCCAGAGTTCAGCCTCCTAAAGCAGAATCACACAGCAGTACAGAGATGTGGGTGCACAGTCATAGACACAGAAGAGGGTGCCCTTGACCAGGTGTCGGGGCAGGGCCTGCAGAGACAGGGAGGTGCGGGAAGGAAGCTCTGAGAAACTCCGGGTCACCTTGAGCTTATCTCAGCATTAGTGTCTCCATGACCCTGGGTACCACCTACGCACCAGGTAAGACTCCACTCTCGGCCCCTAGAAATTTCCTGCCTGGCTCCGACTGTGCCCTGCCTGTGTCCAACTCCAGAATCCTCTGGCCCTCACCCGTCCCTTGCACCATGGTCAGGTCTTCGTCAGGAGCATTGCCATCCACGTTATCTTCCCTTTCCCCATCTTCAGGGTTCCTCCAAATCCCCGAATCACAGGACCTAAGTGTGTGGCCTTAGCATGGTGAGACCAGAGGTGTCATTAAGTTAAAAATAACCTGTGTGTCAATTATTAGATCATTTTCATAACAAAGGTCTTCATCTGCCCCTGGATGGCACCTATGTAGGTCCTTCTACTGGCCTTCCTGGAGCCTGCAATGGAAGCTCAACAGGACAATGTAAGGAGCTTCTCTAAAGGTGAGCATATCTTCTCCATCTGATTTGAATATGGAGGGCACAGGGGTTCAGGCAGGAATAAGAAATGACCACTGGTGGGGACACGTCTACCCTGTGGACTTCTCCCTGCCTGGATTCCAGACCTGATCCTATTTGGAACAAAATTCATTCACAGCCTGGCGTGGTGGCACATGCCTTTAATCCCAGCACTCGGGAGACTGAGGCAGGAGGTTTGTTGTGAGTTCGAGACGAGCCTGGGTTACAAAGTGAGTTTAAAGCCAGCCTGAACTGCATAGTGAGACCTTGTCTCAAAAAATAAGACCGGGGTTTTAGCTTAGTGGCATAAGTGCTTGCCTGGTAGGCACGAGGTTGTGAGTTCGATTCCTGACACCAAAAAAAAAAAAAAAAATTCACTCACTGTCAGTGAATAACAGGACATCTTATTGTTTGGGCATAAAAAAGTCATCTATTCCAGCTTCCCTTAGATGCCTTCGCAGACAGGGAACTCACTACCTATGGAGCAAGCCTGTTCCTGAGGAGCCCCACATTTCACGTAATTCTCCTTTGTTGGGGCTCAAGGTGCCAGCTCTTCAACTTCTGCCCACGGGTCTCGGGTTGGCTCTTAGCAGTCTCAAGGGCAAGGCCAATCCCTCCTGCCTGTTCCAGCTGCTTGGCTATGGAACATAGAGCACAGGACCTGGAGGGGCTGGGGCCCCCACTTCCTCTGTTGTGAGGGGTCCATGCCTCCCCTGGGGCCCATGACTGGGCCTGGCTTTCCTGCTGAGTGCTGCAGGGCCTGTCACAGGCAGTGTCTGGCAGTGGCAACACCCCAACATCAGGGCTGGATCCCAGCTCCAGCCTCCTTCCTTGCTGGCTGCTTTGGGCACCCAATTGACAGAAAGTGGAGTTGGCCAGCCATGCCCAGTGTCTGTGACTTCCCAAGTTTACCCAGGTACCTACAACACAGCCCACCTTGGCCTGTCTCAAAAGCTGGGTGTGTAGTTTCTGCCACATCCTCATCCTCATCTGTCTGACGAGTGTGGCTGATGGGGGCAGGCCAGGCGTTAGCTGACTGACTTGAATAGAAGCCAGAAGTTCCAAGACCAGGCCAGCTTTTAGGTTTACTCTAAAATGGGGAAGGGTCTTGCTGACTCACAGGTCTGTAGCCAGGCTGGAAGCTCAAACGGTTCTTGTGAAGCCTTCCCTTGGTCCTGGAAGCAGCCTGGCAGAGCAGAAAGTAAAGACAGGGATGGTGGAGACAGAGAATCCGGTTCAAATGCTGCCTCTTCCGGTTGCATGGCCTAACTCCGAGCTCTCCCCTTTGCTTGACCTCAGCTTCTTCACTGCAAAAGAGAGATAAAAATATCCCATCCAAAGGGCTGGTCTCAGGATTTAAAGCAAGGGAAAAGAAGGATCAGACGTGGCCTGCTGTCCAACTCAGGATTGGCTTTCCCCATCCCAACCCCCTTCATGCACACCCCTGTCCTCACCAAATCCCCTCAGACCTGAGCCTCCTCTGGCTCACACTTGGAAGATCACAGTCACCATGGCAACGTGGGCAGCGCTGATCCTGGTCCCTGCTCACCCAGCCCCATTCCTCTCTATTCTGTGCCCAGCCCAGCCCGGGCGTCTGCCCAGGAAGCAGATGGTATCAGGCTGACCCCCACTGCCTGGGGGTTTAAAGGGCTTAGCATGTGGTGGGCCTGATAGGCTTTTCTCAGTCAGCACCAGCCCTGCAGTGCCCCTGCTCCAGGGCCTGCCTGGAACTGCTCTGCCCCCTCACTGGGAAGCCTGGCTGATTGGCCTGGTGTTCGGAGAGTTCTTCCCTGTGGCAGAGAAGAGCTTGCTCTCTTCCTTCTTTTTCTTCCCTGCCTCCTCCCAGCCATTGCTGAGCTAATTTCCCACTCCCTGTCCTGTGGCTGGGCAGGCTGGATCAGGGAAACACACTGGCTCAGCACATGGAGAAGGGGTAGGTGCTCAAGCCAGAGGCGTCTAGGTTCCAAAGCTGGCCTTGTGTGTCATCAGCTGAATTTGTTCACTGGGGAGGCCATGACAAAGCACCTCAAATGGGGCTGAAGCCACAGATGTCTGTCTTGTGGCTCTGCAAGCTGGAAGTCTAAGGTCAAGGTGTCGGCAGGGCTGGTTCTGCCAAGGTAGGTGACACTGTCCTGGCTTTGGAGCAGTGGTTGGCTAGTGCTCTCTGGTGATGCTTGGAGATGCTGCGCCTCCATTTCTGCCTCTGTCTTTATCTGGGTTTCAATCTTAGTACATGACTTTGCTGGGCCTAAATTTCCCCTTTAACGAGAACACCAGCCATACTGGATGAGAGCTCATTCTAAGGACCTCATTTTAACTCAATTATTGCCACTATGATCCTATTTCCAAATAATGTCACATTCGAAGTCATCTGGGATTAGGACATCAACATGCGAATTGGGGGGATTATGATCTAACCTGTAACCCTACCTCTGTGGCCTTGGAAAAACCACATCACCTCTCAGGGCCTCAAAAAGCTTCATCTTGAACATGGGGCTAAAAATAACCGTGTCCTCATGGGGCTGTTGTAAGGATTAAGTGGGACAAGATACATACGTGGTTAGCCTGGAGCTGGCACACAGAGCCAGTCGCTGCAGCTGCTCTGAATTCCCTCTGCAGCGAGGGCATTGATTCTCACACTCTCCAGGGAGGGCGTGCAGGAACGGTGGAAAGGAAGCGCGAAAGCTACTCAGGGTCATCACTAACCTGCCTCCTGTCAACCCCAAGAGGGCCACACTTGTGGCAGTCACTCATCGACTCCATCAGTTTCCTCCACAAGTGAATTTACAGATGAGGAAACTGGGGCTCCAGGAGTGCTGTGGTTTCCCCCAAAGGAGTGGAGGGAGCCCAGCTCACCAGTTCAGCAGCATGAACATGACGAGTGTAGGGACACGTGCCCGGGGCAGCTTTGCCTTTCTTGCCTTACACAAGCTCCACAAATCCTTCAAGCCAAAGCCTCCTGGTGCCCATCACCCTCCCTGGAGGGCACCTCATGCAGTCTCACACTCTCATGCTGTTAGCACAGGGCACCAGGAACTTCCCAATTACACCCCAGCACGCAGCCCCTGGGTCTCATTGTTTTGCATTTATATCTTCCCTTTGCTTGTCGGCAGGCTGCTTACTGGCACGCAGGCACGCATCCCTCATACATGTTAAATATATATGCATCGCTGTGCGTACGTGTGTGCCTTCCCAGTTATATTTATGCAGTTCCTCGGAGGATTAATTTAGCCAAATAACTGAAGCTATTTAGGTAGCTGACATTCACGCTGGGAAAGGAATGCAAGAGTGGTGTCAGTGAGGTACGGGCTCTACTCCTGGGCCTCGCAGGACTCAGTTTCCTTAAAATTGGGGGACAGAGTGAGTGCAAATTGTGTAAGCTCAGCTAGTTCGATGTTCTGGTTCAGCACCTGTAACAAGGAGCTAGGTAGCTTTGGAAAAAGCCTCAGTTTGCTCAGCTAAAAAGGTCTTTCTCCCACAGAGAATGAAGCTTTAATCAGTTCAGTGAGTTGGAGATCTTTGCTTATTGGAGGTATTTATTTGAGGGTGGTGCTTTCTCCCATTTACGCCTCTATGTCCTACCAAGTGACACAGAATTCCCTGACCTGGCACCAAAGGTTCTTGACTCTGTGCTCCCTTTTGAGCTTCTTCCTTTGGAGATGTGCTGTCCCTGCACCTGGCAGTGGTGGAGTCCAGTTAGGAGAACTAACGCTGTGGGATCCCTCTCAGTCCCTCTTAGGTGCTTGTCATGGCCCTGCATGGTGACCCCACTAGAAGACAAAGGGAAAGCAGTAGCTCACTGCCCCAATGAGAAGGACCCATGGACCCGCTGTTCTCTTGCCAATTGTTCCCAGGATCTAGGCCCCTGATTGGCTCCTGCACAAATCTGCTCCTTGCTGCTGTTAGTTGGATTCTTTCTTTCCTATTCCCTGTCTCTCTCATCATACTCCTACAGGTGTGTCTGGGAGCCCCTTCAAAATCAACTCTATGCACTCAAATTCTTGTCTCTGTCTTTTCCTTGAAAATTCAACTAGAAATCATGTTGGGTGGTGTTGTTGGGAGTCTTGGTTCTGGAGTCTCCCTACCTATCTTTGAATCCTATTTTAAGACAGTAAGAAATAATTTAACCTTAAGTGACCCTCAGTTTCCTCGGTTGTAACATGTACAAGGCTCACCATAGCTGCCCCATGAGGCACAAGATACCCACAGGGATAAACTCCTGTCTGTTCCTCTTATCTGGATTCAGTTTGCTCCAACACTCCTATCTTCTTCAGGACAGAGATTCTATTGCCACTGACTTACATGTAGTCTTTCTTTGCAGAGACTGCCCCATCTCACCTAGCAGATCACTCCGAGAGCGTGTGTGGTCTGGATGCGTTCAGTACCTCGGACAACGCAGTGCTCTCAGGACCCTGAACAGCGCCCGGTCCTCTCTCCGTCTTGACCAGTCCCTAACCTTATTTTGTTTTCAGTGCTCCCTACCAGGGTTGGACACATTCCTGTTTTTGACATTCCTGTTTCCATCGACTCTTCATCCCTTGGCTCCTCAAGGAGATGCCAAGGTCAGTCCTAGCCCCTCTACCTACGGGTTCTTTGAGATTTTTCCCCAGGCTGAGGACTTGGACTGTGGGCTCACTTCTGTTCAGTGCGATCTGTATCAGCTCCCGCCCCCCTTCCCAGATCCAGCGGGATGCAGCAGGGCATTTGAAGCTCCCTCCTCTCCTTGGCCAGCAGCATCAGGCAGAGAGGACCCCAAACTCCCTTCCCTGCTACACTAGTAAGACCCTTCCCTGACTGCTCCTCCTTCCATCTTTCCTGGCCAGTGGCACAGACAGACCCATTCAACATCAGACTCGTGTCTGGCCCACCTGATACACTCTTATAGCATCTTTGTGCAGCATAGTGTCCTTCATTTCATCTCCCTCAAAATATTGGGCAGTTCTGGACATAGCAGGGAGTATGGAGTCAAACTTGCAGAATAGAATTAGAAATAAAATGTCGAGAAGGTTCAGGGTTTTTTAGAAGATTTGGACCCACCAACTTAATCCATATTCCTCAGGAACATCTTTTCTCTCCCCCTCTCTTTGATTCAGTTTCCCCATATGGGTGGGATGACCTTGGGGTGCCCCCAGCAGGGAATAAGAGGCCACTCACTGAGCATCTGCTACATGCCAGTTGCACTCACAGCAGTTCCTTGTCATCTCACCCTGCAAGCTGGCTAGCAATGTCCCCATCTTGCAGTGTAGCCTCTCTGAGGCAAGAGCAGGGAAAGGGGCTGGAAACCTGGAGCTCTGTCCTCAGGAATAACAGAGGCACTTGATCCTAAACAGGCTTCTGGGAATTTGGGGGCAAGAATCCCCTCTTGTTGACAGCCTGGCCCTCAGATCAAGAATCCTCCCTTACTAGCTGGCCATTCTCCATCACACTCCACCCCCAAGGACATCGTTCAGTCACTGGGGCTGTGGTCACACCATTGCACCAGGTCACCTGGCTCAGTGCCCCACCTGCATAGGGTGTGGAGCTTGGAGCACATGGCTCTACACCTTTTCTTCAAAGTTTCTGTGTCCTTTCCAGCTCTGTTATGGTATTCCAATCAAACAGTATAGACTGTCAAACTGCTAAAGTATAACTCTGCTGCCTGTGAATCCAGTTCAAGATGTTTGAGCTGCCATTGCTGCCATGATTGCCCTCCAGATACTTTGCCTCTGTCTCCTGCCACCCACAGTCCAAAGGTACACCTGCCTGGACCTAAAAAATGCTTTCTTCTGCCTTCCATTGGCCCCTGTCAGCCAGCACCTCTTCACAACTGACCTGGACTCAACTTCCCAGGGGTCCAAAAACTTGTACCCTCTTTAAAAAGCTCTTCTGATTAATGACACTTCCAAGATGCCTGCTGGAAAGACACAAGAGCTCAGCTGCAATATCTGGCAGAAAGTGGTTATAAGGAAAAAGACTCCACAAATTTCGGGGGGCTTCAGGCTTCTATAAAACCTGGATCCTTGAGTTCTCAAAAACAGTGATGCTTACGCTGATTGTCAGCCCCTGAGAGCACTCAGTTGCTTACCTGTGGTAACACCCCCTGTCCTTCTGATCAAGAAAGCTGACAAACTCACCTGAGCTTGAGACCTAATTAGAGAGGTGCCACATGCTGTACTGGGATTAATTGTTCTGAAGATGGACCCCTGACAGATGCTGAGTGCACCCTGTTTTTGGTTGGAAGTAGCTCTGTAAGGAATGGAGTCCGACAGGCTAGATATGCTGCGGTCACCTTTGATAAAACTACTTCGGTGAAAACTCTCCTGCAGGGAAGATCTGCACAGCAAGCTTCTTCCTGCTGCTGTCTGGAAACCTGCTACCAACAGTGCAAAATAGTCCAGTCCAGAAGCCTAAGCACCTTCCAGGGATCCAACTGACTGAGACGTCACCTCCAGCCACCAGAACTGCCCCCACCACATGTCCTGTAAACTCAAGCCACTGCACTGACATCCATAACCCTGCAGCTGGCTACATATGGTTTACAACCAGTTAAAAGATCTGCTGTATCTGTAGACACTGCTGCACGCACATATAACCCAGGAACATATTAACTACCTCTACACGTTTCAGAAATTCAGCCTTAGATCCGCTGTAAACTTCACCTGGACTGGACAGCTCACTCTGAAGAGATGATGCACTCAGAGCCCTGCTCCGGTTAGTCCGGGTGCTGACCAGTCCATGCATGGCTGAAGTCTGAGGACATCACTCACAGGATTGCTCCATACCTATTCCGCCTGATTTTGCGTCTTTTCAGACAGTTTACCCCAGTCCTTGCTTCCCTGCACCTTGCTAGCTGTGTTTTTTTGCCTTAAATTCTATGGATGGTCCCCCCTAAAGAATGTAACCATCAATCAGACAGTGGGCCAATGTTTGATAAGCATCCAAGGCACACTGGACACTCTCCTAGATCAGATTAACTCCCTCACTACCTACCAGAGTAATGTTACAGACAGGCCAAAATTCTAGTTGCACCTTGTCTCAGAAGATCACACATAACATTCCCAGCAAAGATTTGCTGGGGAAATTAAAAGAGGGAAAAAAAGGTGGCAGAAAATGCCCCCCTCCCCAGCCAATATACTTCAGTTTGTTAGTTGCCCAGATAATAGTTCCTGTTGCTCCTGTCTCAGAAACAGCTGGTCACTGTGATGCACATTGTATAAACCAACCCCCAATTGACAAGCCATTCTGTCTTGCTTCTCTTATATAAGCCCTGGACCACCAGAGGGTGGGGCCTAATATTCTGGGGATGATTCTGATCAGGACCTGTCAATGTAAAGTAAATCTGCCTCCAAATTCTGGGTGCCATTTCAATGTTTCTGTTCGCTGTTGCACTTCCAGTGTAAAAAGGAGTTGATGCTCCATTTTAGAGGCAGCTGTACTTCTCCAGAGCAGAAACACAAATAAGACAACAACTATGGTGCTCCTCAACCCAAAAGTTCATTTGGTGCCAGGAGGGGCAGAGGAGAAGGCTGGGGCTTACTATGAGCTGGAGCACTCCTCCCACAAGTGGCACTCCTCCCACCTAGCTTTCCTTCTGAAAGATAACTGATGAGTGACACAGAAGCATGGGTGAGGGCAGCTCATGCAGCCCCCCAGCTACTCCCCTATCCCAGCACCCCCCTGCCTTCTGACCTGGCTCTCCACACTGCAGAGGACTCCACAATCCCCAAGGCTGAGATTTATTTAAACAGTAAGTGAGTTGAGTGGCTAAAGGGCATGTCAAGCAATGTTTATTACAATCAATAAATCACCATCTTGTATCTGATCCAGAGATGGAAATAGCTGTGAACCCAGGATGTGGAGAGACGAGGTGACTAAAGCCCCAGAGATAAGACAAGTCCAGCCAAGGCTGGCCTCTCCGTATTGGCTGCCAGGGATTGGCATGCCCAGGAGACCCTGTCTGGCTTGTTCCCATGGTTTCTCCTTTGCCTTCTCTTTAGAACAACTTGGGGGAGAGCCCAAGATTGTTTTGCCACCGTGTGAGAGCAGAAGCATCAGATAAGGATCAGGTGAGTCCCTCACAAGTCACAGCACTCAGCCAAGAAGCTGCCAGGTGTCTTACGGTGACTTCTCCCTTTGAAAGTGGAAAGCTTGCTCCGCAGCATGTATGTCTGGAAGGGAAGATAGTGGAGACCATCTGGGAGTCTGCAACCTTGATTAAGAGGAGCATGGATTTAGTATCACAAAGTGCTGGGTTCAAATCCCACTTCCTTTGATGAGTTCCCCCAACTCTTTGAGAATCCAATTCCTTGCATGTAAAACGATGAAGCAGTACCCCACACCCTCCAGGGTCACGGAGGGGGAATTCAATGGGCTGACAGGTCTTCACCTAAGTATGAAGCTGGCAGGTGGTTTGTACTCATCACAGTGCTCATCACAGTAGGCTAAGTAGTTAGTGACTCCCAAAGATGTCATTGTCCCAGTCTCCAGAAACTGAGTGCTGCTTTATGACAAAAGGAACTTTGCAGTTGGGATCAAACCAAAGACCTTGGAGTGGGTAGATTATCCCAACTGTCCTGGTGGAGCCTGTGTCCTCACAGAGGTGCCCGGAACAGGGACACAGAGAGCTGGGAGTGAGAAGGGGGCCATGGAATAAGAAAAACAGACAGAGGCAGAGACACGGAGTGGGCTCCTTTGCCCTGCAGCCCTTTCAGCATCTGTTGTAACCTGATTTCTTGCTGAGGGCCTTTTCTGGAGTAAGATGGAATCTGTGTTTTTTTAAATTTGCATTTCTCTAATGACCAGCAATGTCAAGCATCTTTTGTGTATTTATTGGCCATTTGTATTTCTGAGAAATATCTGTTCATTTCAGCTTCCCAGTTTTTGATTGGATTTTTTTTTTTTTGGTAGAGAGGAGAGTTCGATTTTTTGAGCTCTTCACAAATTCTAGAGTTTCGTCCTCGTCAGAGGAGCAGCTGGCAAAAAAAATTTCCCATTCTGTAGGTTGTCTCTTCACTCTGTTGGTTGTTTTTATTGCTGTGCAGAAGCTTTGTAATTTGATATGGTCCCAGTTGTTGATTCTTGATGTTTCTTGTGCAACTTGGGCTCTGTTTTGGAAGTCTGTACTTGTGCCTTTATCTCCAAGAGTTTGAGCTACTGTGTCTTTCAGCAGTTTGTTTCTGTTTTAACATGTAGGCCTTTTATCCATTTTGATTTTATTTTGGTACACGGTGATAGATTATTTGCACATGTGTGACCAGTTCTCCCAGAACAGTTTGTTAAAACAGCTGCCCTTCTCCCCGCATATTTTTTGGACCCTGTATCATGATCAGATGACTGAGTGTGCCTAAGGTTTTTTTGCATCCTCTATTCTGATCCACGTTGCTGTTGGTGAGAATGTAAACCAGTATAACCTCTACTGAAATCACTTTGAAGATTCCTCAAAAAACTAAAATTAGAAGTTGAATTCCACCAAGATATTCCCCTTCCAGGTATTTTCCTGATAGAGTTAAAACTATCACATTACAGTGATACATGCATACCCATGTTTATAGCTGCACAATTCATAATAGCTAAATCTTAGTAGCTGCCTATATGTTCATCAGCAGATGAATGGATAAAGAAAAAGTGGTATGTATACACAGTGGAGTACTACTCTGCCACAAAGAAGGATAAGCTTGAGTCATTTGCAGTAAAATGGATACACCTTGAGACCATAATGTTAAGTGAAATAAATCATACACACAAGCTTAAATATACATAGTTTCTCTTATAACTCAAAGTATAAATAATTTTAAAAGAAAATAAAAGACAATAGGAAACAGGAAGGTAGATCTTACGCAAATGGGAAAAGGATCTGGAGATGGAGAGAGCATAAAAGAGATGAAGAGAAGGGAAGTAAGAATCAAGGTGTGTTATTAAGATGTACCAACTTCCCAGGTACTAATGTAGCCATGTACTGCTACAAAAAAATCTTTTTAAAAAGAAAGACATAGGATGTTACATTGGTGGCTCTGCAGGTAGAGGAAAGACACAGGCAGCCTCTGGAAGTCAGAATGGTGAGGAAAGAGGTTCCCCCTTGGGGCCACCAGAAGGAAGCAGCCTCTTCCACACCTCAGTTTTAGCCTCATCAGCCTCGCTGCAAACTTCTGGCCTCTGACCAGTAAGAGAACACAGTAAGAGAACAGTAAGAGAATACCTGAGTGTATGAATCTGTGAGGCTGAAGCAACAGGAAAGTGAACAGATCTGTGAGGACCATGGAGTTCATGCTGCCGGTGCCAGCTCTGAGGTGTGTCCAGGTGTCCCCATCTACCTCGTAGAAAGGTGGAGACCTGGCTAGAGAACGTTCTCTCTGTGCCCACTTGGCATTGCCAGATCAGACCCCGTGGGAATTCAGAGTGTTGCATGGATTCTGATGCCCACATAGGCGGCAGCAAACCCTTGGGGATCTCCAGCTCAGGGGCCCACATGTGGTCACCTGTGCCCATTGAGCAGGGCCAATTCATGGAGTTTGTCCTGCATGTTAGGACTGGCCAGGATTTTTGGAAGGATGCAAATCCCACGCAGATAATCAAGTGTGAGGACCTGGTAGAACAAGAGTAAGTGAAACAGAACAGTGACTGGGTTACAGGGAAAGACGGGAGACTCCTTACACGGATGAAAGTCAGAGAAAGTCTTCTCTGATACAGAGACATGTGGCCTGGTCCGAGCTCCTTACCATGCCTGTGGCTGGGACTAGAAGGTATCTTAGGCCTGAGGGACTGAACAACCTCCTGTTGGATCTGTGAGCTCCAGCCACCCAGGGGAAAGGCTGGGATTGCAATGGGGAGCTTCTTTCTTTCAGATAATGCTATCCTCTGACTGATGCATGGGCTGGCTCAGGATCTCCACTGTGAGGGAGGGGCTCCCATCCAATCCAGACAGATGAGCCATCTCAGCAGTGAGTCATGCTGGTGGGAAGCAGAGGGTGGCAGCTTCCTTTCCTTTGTCTGTTCCAAGCAGGGCTGCCAGCTCTCCTGGGGCTCCTGCCCTGTATCATGGAGATCTGTGTGTGTGCGTGTGTGCATGTGTGGCGAGGAGGGAAGACAGCGACTGTTCATGGAGGAGGGTGTGCAGGGTGGATGCTGGGGCTGCCTCAGGGGAAGATTCTAGAGAAGAGAGGAGTGAGGATGATTCTGGGTTTCTGGCGGTGGCTCCTGGATGTTGGTGCCTGGATTAGCCATGGCAGAATCATCCGGGGAACATGTCCAAAGACAGACTCCAGAGACCAATTCCCAGGGGTTCCCACTAGGTATTCTTCAATTGTTGGTAATAAGTTTGGGAAACTCCAGTTTGCTTGTTGGTTTCACATAAGCCATGTCCAACAGGTTTAGAGCAGTGAGAGAAAGCTCAGGGAAGGTAGCAGTGAGAACGAAGGAAGTCAACATGGAAAGACTCCATGGGAGAGCAGAGGAAGCAATGGTCTGAGCAGAGGGTCTACCCTCTGTCAAGTGCTCTGTCCGTAACACATTCCCTAGAGCCTGATGAGGTCAATGGTCTTCCCCACTATTCATTTGGGGAAAATGAGGTCCCACGTACAAATGCAACATGCCCAAGGTGACACAGGCGATGGGTTGTTGTGATGGTTTATCTCAGTTGTCAACTTGATTGGTTTAGGGGACAACTAAGAGATTACTAAAATATATTTCTGGGTATGTTTGGGTGGATCATGGGAGCATGACTTCGGGGTCTATGTCTGGTCCCTGTTCTCTCCTTCCCTGGCTCTTTCCCTTTCACTGCTTCCTAGCTGCCATGAGGAGAGAAGCTTTCTTCTGCTGGGCCCTTCTGCCACGTCTCTGCCCCAGAGTCAGTTGACCATGGACTGAAACCTCTGAAACCGTGAGCTAAAATAAACCTCTCCTCCTTTAACTTGTGCGTGTTAGATATTTTGCTGCAGTGACAAGAAAGTGACTAAGACATTGCATAATGTCCACATTCATAGTCATTGAGCTTATGGGGTAGCCTCTTGAGGGCTTGTATCCCCTACATCACATGATGAGGAAAAAATGTTGTCTTGGGTCTCTAAGAAAAGGAACAAGACCTCAGCTGGAGAGTCGAGGCCCCTAGGATGGCTCTTAGTTTAACCTCAGGCTTTAGTGACTCAACCAAATGTTGTGAATTCTTACTGTTAAAATCAGAGCTCTTGGTAGGAGTTTGCCAGAGCCAGGCCTTCCTCCACCTTCTAGGGCCACTTCTTTCTTGTAAGCACCTGGCAATGGCCCGCAGTCACCTTGTACCCATTCATGTGCTCTGACCACTGCTGCTTCATATCAGCCTCCTCTTGGTTAGGGCCAAGTTAGGGCCTTGGCCCTGGCACTTAGCATTGGAAATGGCCTTTCCTCATGAGCCTCTGGCTCTTCCCCAGGACTTCCCTCCAGCTCACCAAACTGGCCTCTTCTACAGCCACCATGACAATCCTTCAAGCCTACCTGGACAGAAGAGTGTACATGGGATTCAAATTTCCATCCATTCTGCCCATGCCCAAGGCATGCTGCGGGAGAGGAGAATCTTATCTTGTGTCATTAGTTCTCATCCCGGGTCTGCACTGGGAGGGCTGATGTGACTCCACTTTAGCCTGGCATCTCCAGAGTGTGGCAGGCAGGGACAGAGCCCATCCTGGAGTTGTGACTATGTAGCCATTGTGTGCAGGGGCTGGGGAAGAAAGATGAAGGAAAGGGACAGTGATCTGCTTCTCTCCACCGCCACTCTCCACACAGTGCCGGAAACACGACTCAGGTGTCGGCCATCTGAACAGCTCGGTCACAGAGCTTCTCCTTGAAATTTTAGACTGGATCAGCCTTTGTTGGGGGGCTGTCTTGTGGCCTGCTGGGGGCTTAGCAGAAGCCATGGCCTTGGCCCACTAGAAGCCAGTGACTCTCAGCCTGACTTTGGCAAGTGAAAATACCTTCACATATTCTCCCATGCACTCAGGTATGGGGGAAAAGTCCTTCCCAGCTGAGAACCACTGCTGGCTTGGCCTTAGCCTCAGTGGCTTCTCTGGAGAACTGCGTTACTGTGACTTATTCTTCATACATGCCCTTAGTTATGTGACTCTGCAGTCCCTTTCCTGAGGGGCAGGGTACATTTCTTTGTCTGGGTGAGGTTGGGTTCAACCCCAGACTTCCTTGGTCAATGGTATAAAAGTAAAAGTGACTGGACCATGAGAGGCATCACCTGTGAGATTCCTGTTCCAGAAAAACTTGCAGGGAGCATACCTCTGGTCCCAAGAAGGGGGCGTGTGCTTATGGAGCTAGCCTGGAGCAAGGCCAGAGCCTAGGAGACTAGTCTACCCCCATCCTGTCACTATGTATAGAGGTAGAAGACTGCCTTAAGTCCTTGGGTAGTTTGTTACTCAGCACTGTGTAGTGACAGCTGACTAATACACCTTCTTGCTGGAACCAGCACAAAATCCAAACTCCTTCTCTGGCTTAGGAGGCCCTTGAGGATCCAGGCACTGCCTAACTCTCCCAAGGGGCAGAGGGAAGCACCTGGTACAGAGTAAGCACCAGGTAAGGAGAAAGACCAGAAAACAAGGCCAAGGTGAGGTATTCAAGGGACAGAAATGTGCCCCATCTTAGGCTGGGAGCAGACTGTGTCTGCCGGCTGTGCTTTTAGGGAACTCAAGCTGAGACAGGAACAGGCAGAATGAAAACTCAGGAAATTCCAATTCTAGATTCTATGTCCTTACCCTCCAGACCATAGAAGAAAACTACTAGGGTATTGTTACTAGTGACAGTGACATTGTTAGGAAGTGCGCTTTGGGGGGCTGGGCCTGAAGCTCCATATTTAATGCATCTTCCCATGCTAGTGACAGTGGGTTGCTTATTAATCCGGGGACAGGTCTCAGTGTGCATGGCATCATGGGACAGATGCCAGGAGGTCTGTGTACCATGCAGCTGGAGCTCATGGCTGAAGGGCAAGGCAGAGGTGGTTTGGCAGGAGACTGGTCAGGGTTGAGGGACTGAAGGGGGCTTTGGCACTTGGGAGAGCTTCAAAAAATCCGCAAGGCTGGGCTCCAGCCCCAACCTCTGCCTTGGAGGCCTGGGTTTATTTTTAAAACTTCTCTCCATCCCCAGATGACTGCAGCGTGCACTCTTGCTTAAGAATTTCTGCCCCGGAGGCTGAGTGCACTTAAAGGAAATATTCTCTGCCTACACTACCCTCCTGCCTTTCCTTATTTTGTGGCCAGCGTTTTAGTATTGCCTCTTCCTCAGTGAAGCCTTCTTGGGTTGATTACTAAAGATAGTGTCTTTTCTAGCTTCCCTTGGAAGGTGCCTCAACACACCCCAGAGGGAGCTCCCCATTGGTCCTCAGCCTACTCCCCCTGCTTGAGATTTCTGTCTCAGTGAACAGCACCTCTATCCTTCCAAAAGCAGAAAGGAAGTTGCTGTGGATTCTGGTTCAGGCCCTGGGCTATGATGTCAGTCAGCCTCTGGTGCTAGCACCATCCACTGGCTGTGTGACTATTAGAGAGTCATTTAACCTCTCTGAGCCTCTTATTACTGACCTAAAAATCAGACAACACTGCACCGCATCCTCAGATTGTAGTTGTGGTCAATGGCATGTGATGCACATTAAACGCCCGGCGAAGCGCCTGGCACCATGCGTGTGAAATCGAGGCTCACCGTAGCTGATGCGTCCCTCCTTGCATCTGACCCTGTCCATCCTGCTTTTAAAGATCAAATCCACCCTCTTCTCCATCTCCATCACCATCATCTCTACCCAGGGCAGCTACACCTGGCTCCCCGCTGGCCTCTCCACATCCCCTCCTGCCCTCCTCTAATCTATTCTCCGTGTGGCAGCAACTCAGGGATCTTTGAAAAACACAAAGGGAATCTTTCCAGTGGGTAAAACCTTCAGTCCCCTCTGCCCGCAGAGCGCAGTCTGATGCCTTCGTGGGCCTTTTAATGCCACAGCCAGTCGGGCCCTGACCCTCCCCGCCTCCCGTCTTGCCTCCACCTCTCTCTGTTCAGTTCAGTCTGCCTCCTCCTGTCTACTCCAGCCCGTCACCGTGCAGATCTTTTTGCCTCATCTGCTCTCCTCCACTCACCCATCTTCCTCTGACTTCCTCTCACTCCTCCTCAAAGCCATAGCTGAGCTGTTGCCGGCTCGGGGACACCTGATTCTCCTGTAGGTCCCTGGCTGTGTGCCCTGCAGCCCACTTCCTGTGTCCCCTGCCACAGCGCCTGCCATCAATGCATCGGATTGCAAGGTTCATCTCTGGTCCAGTCTGCAAACACCTGGCTTCCCGGCATGAAGTAAACAGCAGGTGATGCTTCAGGGCTCCGCCTCCCTCAGCCGTCACTGTCATCAGTGTTTCTCTCCGCCCGCCTCCTGCCAGCACCTTGGGTTTGCCATCCTCCTGGAAGCCAGGGAATGTGTTGCACAGATGTCATCTCTGCCTGATGCGTCACCCTTCCCCGCCACCGCATCCAGTGCTTGCGACTTTGCAGCTCACTCCTCGACAGAGGCCAGGGCTACCCCTACCCCTCAGATCTGGATTGGCTTTCACAGCTGAAGGTGGCAGGAGCAGCAAATGCCCGTCTTGAGTTCAAGCTTAAGGGCTCTCCTGCGTTTCCTACCTTCTTTCATTTTTTTGCCTTCACCGGGCCTGGGCCAGCCTGCAGGAGGCTGAGACAGGCTCACTGAGCTGAGTTGCAAACCATCCCTGATCAGAGCCTCTGAGACTAAGCGACAGTCATCCTACCACACACCCACGTGACTGTCGAGCCCAGCCGGATCAGAAAAGTCACCTGGTTGACCTGACAGGACCACAGACACATGGATGAGCCCTGCCCAGAGGCTCACAAGCCGAATGAGGGTTTATTATCATGTGCCACACTTTCCTGGATGCTTGTTACATGACATTATTGTAGCAGTAGATAACTGACCCAGAAGTTGCCTAGGGAAAGGCCAAGCTGAGTGCCAGGGAAAACGCCCCAAGACCTTAGGTCCTCCCAGAACGCTGGTTACCTGTTAATGATAAGCTGACTTTGACTTTGACTTTGACTTCCTCTGCCATCCACTCTCCTAAGTTCAGCCCAAGTGCACTGCTTCACCTCCTCCCTCTCACTGCCAGCCTGAGCAGCAGGCGGTGAGCCCCAGGCGAAACCTCCGCAGGAGCCTCTGGCTATAGGAGGCGGATGGAGGCTGAGTCACTCAGAGACTTCTGAATTCCCATGCTTAGGTGCACCCTGACCTGAAGTTTCCGTAGAGAGACTCCCCCACTCTAGCTTCCCAGGGAAGGCTCCCGTGAATCCTAGCTACTCGTCCTGCCTTTATCTCTGGGGACCGTGCAGTAAACCCTTCTCCCTCATGGGAAGTGGGCAGTGCCAAGCTGTGACTTGTGGCATGGTTGTCTCATCTTTTAGCTGCCTCTTCGCTCAGCCAGTGCCCACGTGGCTGCCACCTGCACACTGACAGCCCAGGAGAAAGTGGAAGAGAAGGCTTTTTAGAAACCAGCATCAAGTTATCACCCCTCTTCCTGCCCTTTGAGAGAGATGGCAGATAAGCCAATTTGACATAGGCTGACTTTTTACACCTGAGCCCGATCCGGGAGGATGTCACTGCTGTCACTTTGAAACGACCAACATCGATCATTTCAGTTGTCAGCAGCAGTTCTGCCAAAACATGAGACATTCTGAACATTAGGGTACCCTTCTAGCTCCATCCAAGCTGCAAAGCCCATTGAAAAACCAAAGGAAAACATCTCTCAAATGTTCTTGAATATTTGAAATTTTCTTGGACATCTGTCCCAGTTTGAAGGAGGGTGGTAGGAACTGTCTGCTCCTTGGCGGCCCCAGAGAAAATGGTTTCCTTTGCTCAGGATGGAGTTTATGGCTGCTTCCCTTGGGGAAAGGGGTGATCTCTGTTCTACCTCAGACAAGCTATAAAGAAGGGCTTTAAAAAACTTGCCTACGCCAGATGATCCTGCAATTCCACTTCCGGCTATGCAAGTGAAAATATTGAAAGCGGGGATTCAGACAGATATTTGCACGCCCTGTTCACAGCAGTACGATTCACATCAGCCAAAAGGTGGGGGCAGCCCAGGTGTCTGATGGAGGAACGGATAAATAAAATGTACTGTGTACATACGTGGAGTCATCATCCGGCCTCGGGAAGAAGGAACTTTGGACACACGCTATGCTGTGGATGAACCTCAAGGACGTAATGCCGGGTGAATTAAACCAGCCACGAAAAGCCAAACTCTGCATGCTTCCACTCATACGGGTATCTAATATCATCAAATTCACAAAGACAGGAAGTCGAGTGGTTACCAGGGGCTGGGAGGAGGGGGTGGGGAGATGCTGTTGAGTATGGACAGGATTTCAGCTTTGCAAAGTGAAAGAATCCTGGAGCTTGGCTGTACAAACAATGCAAATACACTGGGTACTTCTCAACTGTACACTGGAAAACGGTGAAGATGACCGATTTTATGTTGTGTGTCTTTAATCACAAAAATCATTTTTAAAAGAATATCCTATGCATAAGTTAATTTTAAAAATGAAAGACTTTTAGTGCTCATAACCTGGACATTTTTTGGTGGCAGTGCTGGGGATGGAACCCAGGGTCTCGTACGTGCTAGGCAGGGGCTCTATTATGAAGTTTCACCCTCATCCTTGGACACCTTTTTTTGACATTTGTAAAAAATAAAATACACACATATGGTTAGAATATTTCAGAACTGTAGAAGAGCATAATTTAGATCTATTTTTAAAAATTTACACAAAAAGAATTTTTCCTTACAGCTTTTTGGGTTTTGCTCTTTGCACTCCTGATACCCTGGGGACCTTTTAAAATCAGCACGTCTGTGGCTCGTTCTCAGCAACTCCAATATCCTAGGAGGAAGCTCCTTTTCTGAGCCTGTATTCTAGGCCAGGTATTATAAGAGATTAATATGTGACCACTCATTTAATCTTTCCGGTGACCTTCTGAGGCAGGCCCTGTTATCATGCCCGTCTTATATGGAAAGCAAAAACCCCAAGACGCTGCCGGGTAAGTAGGAGAGCTGGGAAACTGGGCCCAGAACTGAGCTCTGAGTCAGTTTGCCAGCCTGAACCAGGTTGAATTTGATTGTACCGATCAGTCTTCCTTTATTTAGCCAGTTCTTTATTTGTGACTGTCCGTGTTATTTTCATTCTTTTGCTATTATAAATAATGCTGCATAAATGGGTGTGTGTGCGTGTGTGTGTGTGTGTGTGTGTGTGTGCTTTAACTACAAGAATGAGTGTATGGAGGAAATTCCTAGCTATGAATAGATAGGCTAAAGGGTTTGCGCATTTCAAAACTTGATATTATCACCAAATTGCCCTCCGAAGCAGTCGCATCGATTTGTACTCTTGCCGTTAATGGATGAGAGACTCGGCAAGAGCCTCTGTCGAATGGCACCCCAGAGAATGTTCTAGGAGTACTGGAGAGGCCACACCACTCTCCTTCTACAAGCTGGCATCTTGTGCTTCACCAACGCACTGGCCATTTCGGGAGAGCTCCTTAGGGGGACGGGGATGTGACTCGTGAACTGGCACAGGAGCCACCCCAAATCCAGGATGGTGCTGAGCCACCATAAAATCAGGATGTGCAGATACCAAGTGCTGATGCACCAGGCTCTGTGCATTTCCCAGGCGACATGCTGGGACCTGGCCTTCCTCAAGGGACCATATCTGGGAGTGTCATGGTGAGACCAAGGAGACTGCACCAGGACCAGAGCCCCAGCCCTGCCACAACTTGCTCTGTGACTTTGGCCAAGTGTTGCTCCTCCTGAGCCTTGGTTTCCTCCTCTGCAAAATGAGAGGGTGGTGCTGGATGCTGGGTGAGCCCTTTCTAGCCCAGTCCTTCTGTTATTCTAGGATTTGCAACACTGGCAGGGATTTTCCATAGAGCTCTTTTAGACTTGGCTAGCTCAATGCAGCACTGTGAAACACTGAAATCTGTGGGCCCTGAAGCCGGATTGCTGGGTTCAAATCCCAGCTCCGGTCATGTTAGCCCAAGCAAGTCACTCAACCTCCCTGACCCTCAGGTCCTTCATTTAAAGGTAGGAGTAAAAGCAGTTAGATGGGAGGGCTAGCTGGGGCATTAAAAGAGACAATGTATGTGTTGTGCCTGGTCCACAGTAACCTCTCAGCAAGTATTGGCCTTGGCCACGGCTGCTGGCATCATTACTGCCTCTGTCACTTGCTTCCCGATAGCACCTGGAGGGAGGAGCCACTGAGAAGGGTTGATTTCTTGGACTGCAGCTGTTTAGCTGATCTTAAAGCAGGGAACCGCCTGGGGGCTCCTTGAGCCTTGAAATCCTTCCGTGTGCTGTGTGGTAGACGCCTCGGAGAGGAGGCGAGATGTGTTTGTAGTTACAGCTGTGTTACTGAAGGGTGTGGGGGTCACTGAGAGAGGGTGTTTGGAAATGCAACGAGCCAGGCAAAGACACTGGGAGACCTCCTTGCTCTGCTCTGGGGGAAAGGGGAGGAGCAAGGTTTGGGGAACCCACAGACCTGGGGTCAGGCTGCCTTTGGCACCTAATAGCCAGCGTCCTTGGGCAAATAGTCGTGTTCCCTGAGCCTCACCTGCTCCATCTCTGGGATGGGGATAAGAGCTGCTTTTCTGGGTTGCAGTGATGAAGACTATGGAGAAGTAGCACCATGGTGGGTGTGATACTGGTGCTTGCTTTCCTTCCTGTCCAGGCAGCCCTGTGCTCAGAGCCTTGGCCTGGGCACCATGGCATCGGAGGGAAGTGGCAGACCCAGATCCTACCCTCAAGAGCTCCCTGTCCAAGGGCACCACAGGTCTTGCCCTTGGCAATCTTAAATGCTTTGGCCATCACGAATGCCATTGGTCTGCCCCACCACCGAAGCACCTGGGCCTCTGTTCAGGGGTTGGGCCCTAAGCCAGCAGCACCAGGAGGTCCTGTAGGACCTGGTTAGAGATGCTGGGCCTCAGCCCCAACCCCAGGCCAACAGCTACACTGTGACGAGGTTCCCAGGTCTTTCCTGTGTGTGACCACTTCCGTGAAGCCTGGGGCACAGCACCAATACTTCAGGGTCACCCTGGGGCTTCCCTCTCCTGAGTCAGGAAGGTGATGACAGAAGTGGCTAAAATTTGGGGCCACCAGTGTGAGATGCAGGTGCCAACCCCTGCCCCACTCCGCCCAGCCTCTGGATCCAACGGCCTGCAGGGACAAAAGACAGAGACCTACTTCAGCAAAGCACTCCTCAAAGGTCAGACCAGAAGGACATAGTCTCTGTCCCCTCCAGGACCTTTTCCCATAAGCCTCTCCTTCCTGTGCTGTCCCCTGGAACAAGCCAGGGAGACTGGGGCTGGCAGCTTGTAATGAGGCAGATCCACCAAACAGCCAGCGCAGAAGGCATATTAAAGACATTTGCTTGATCCCACTTTAATAACCTGCCAGCCTGCGCGGCCACACGTGGCTCAGAAGTTGTGGAACAAGAGGGCCATTTCTTATTATTTTTAATAAAGAGCTTTTTATAACTGACTTTGTCGGTGCTATTAACACGCCACGTGTTTAATAAGACAGTACACGGTAACAAGGGGCCTGTCTTGTTACTCGGGCGCTGGAGGAGCAGTAGCCGTGGGCGCCTCCGCCTTCCCAGGCCCTTACGCAGCCATGCAGGTAGAGCTGTGCACGCAGGAACAGGCATGCCAGTGCAGGTGGATCCGCGGGGCCGGCAGGGGCGCAGGTGGACCTGGGCATGTGGATTGCACACACACACACACACACACACACACACACGTTAAGTACACGCACACGTGCACACAAACACGGTTTTCCAATCTGTGGCATCCTTGCCAAGAAGGAACAAGAGAACATCTCTGAGTCAGGAAGGCGGGGGCGTAGGGAGGACTCTAATGGGCTGGGAAGAGTGGTGGCGGCCACCTGTGAGAGCCAGGTTGGCGGGGAGAGTGGTGAACCTGCCTGCCTCCTCTCACAGAGACGTGCCTTGCTCACAGGAGGCGTTTCTGGCTTCATCTTCAGCCCGAGACACACGCGCATGCATGCACATACACACGAACACACACGCACATGAACACGCATGCACAGGAAAGCCCAGAGCAGGGTAGGAGGACGGTGGCAGCAGGCCCTTGCCAAGTGGCACAGTAGGCCTGGCCCTCTGCTAAGTCCTGTACAAGCATCGGCTTTCTCAGACTCATCCTCCTCTTCCCGGGGGTCCAGGACAGCCCGGTCCTCACAGCCAAGGGGATGGTGCATGGAGAAGGAGAGGGACCCGCCTGGCGGTTGTCCCGCCTGTACGGGGTGGGAACACTGGCCTCCCAGCTCAGAGCCTTGGCCCTGCTATGAGTGCTATCCCTTCTATACGCAGCGGTAGAACAGAGGAAGTGAGGCAAGGGCAGGGGATTCAGATCGGAAAGAAAAGGAGGTGAAGAAGAGGAGAAAGCTTCCTGTGTGGCCATGGGCTGGGGTGACTCAGTGCCAGCAGGGCAGGTGTGACTGCACCCAGTCTTTGCGTCAACCTGGGAGCGAGGGATCAGTGGCCTCCTTTCTACATCTGAGGCCTGGGGTGTTGTGCTATGTGCCCCCTTGGTGTATCCTGGAGTGGGCATCTGCCAAGGTCTACTGGTCCCGGTGGGCACAAATTTGGAGCTGAACTCGCAGTGCGCCTGGCTCTTCTGACTGCTGGGCCACACAGGCCAGCCGCTCCTGGGGCTCCTTTATGGGCAGAGCTGGCCACAGAACAATGGGCCAGCATCTTCCTCAGAGTACCCCATGCTGGGTGCCTGGTAACAAGACACCTGTCCACCCCTCATCCTTAGGCCCTGGTGCAGAATAGATAAGGAATGAAAAGGAGATGCGCAGGCACGAGGCGGGCGGGAGGCCACGGACAAAACCACTGGGAGAGACAACGTTTGCAAGGACAGGTGTGGCAGTCCTGCTTCTGATCTATAAGCCTCTGGAAATTGGGGGTCTGCGGCGTCCTTCTGTGTGGCTGTTTTTATTCTGGCCTCCCTTCTCCACATGGCTTTCTGCAACGGATTCATCGAACGGACTCCCCAAAGGAGACATCGATATTGCCCGGGAAAGACCAAATGGTGAATCCCCTGCCTTCTCCAGGGGTGGGTGGGGAAAGATCGACGTTTTAATAGCTGCGGTCAGCATGCCACTGGGTAACCGAGGCCCGGACAAAGGCCCCAGGTCCCTGTGCCCGCCCCCACACCGACTGGCCTCCTTCTGCCTCATCGTTTTGCTGCATCCTGTTCAGACCAGGCCTCATGCATGCTGGGCCCTCCAAAAGGTCAGCGGCTCCTGCCCGCTAGGCTGAACTGGGGTCTTGAACTTTAAAGGGGTCTGTGAGAGACACAGATTCAGGGAGGGGCTCAGAGGAGGGCTGTGGTGCTGGGAGACAGGGGAAGGATCCTAGGTCCGGGGAAGCCGCTGGGGTCTGTAGCTGCTTCGTGGCTCCAGGGAATCGGCTGTCAGTGCTACCCCCTGCCGCCATGCTGACCTACTTTCCCACCTCCTGGACTTCCCACTGTTTCCCAGGTCCCACCAGTGCCCCTCCTACTTCCTCCTCCCTCCCCCCTCCTCCATGGACAGAACCAAGTAACAGTCAGGGACACATTTAGATGCATCCCCAGGACCCCCACTATTGCCCGTAGCCTGATACACATCTCTAACCAAGCTGAGCCAGTGGCCGAGAATGTGCTTTGCAAGTGCGTGCAGGCCACTTTCACTGCCCTGGGAACTGAGCGCTAGGGTGGACTGCGACTCCTGTTTTGAGCTGGGCCTGGGCTTAGCAGTGCACATCAATGCACTGGTTTCATCTGCACCGTTAACCCTAAAAGGGAAACACGCTGATCTTTTCTTACAAATGGGGGAACCGAGTCTCAGAGAGGTGAAGTGACCAGTCTAGGATCACACACGGCCAGGGGCTGGGGTAGAGTGGGGGCCCAGGCTGCCTGATGCCACACTTCACACTGCTGCGCCTTCTCCAGCCCTCAGGAGCCTGGAGAGCATGGTGTCCCACCTTGCCTCACTCCTCTCCAGCTGGTGGTGGCTGTCCGCTCTGCGATCATCTGTCCCTACACCTACACCGGCCCGCTTATCTCCAAGTGTTCCCTAGACTCATTGTTCTGGCACCCTTTTCCCTGGAGACTCAGGAATTTCTCCCTGTTGGAGATTGAGTAAGAACAAAGACTTAGTCTCAGCTACCCTTCAAAAATATGGCTTCAGACTCTGCACCCACAGCCCCCACTGGAAACAGTGATGCATTGTCGAGCTCAGCCAGCTGCCAACCGCAGTGCAGCACGGCCCCAACCCAGGGGACTGCTGGGGTGGGGTGAGGTGGGAAGAGGCAGGTCTGACCTGGGTGTTCGAGGCCAGCAGGAGCAGGCTGAGGGGCTGATTTCTTGCTTCTTTGTTGCCTGTGGCTGGGGAAGTGGGAATCCCTCCGGCTACCAGTCCTGTGTAGACTCCACCTCCCTCACCCATCTCTGGAGGGTGTACGATGATAGGAGGCAGTGTAAGAGGCCCCTAGAATCCGTATTTAGGGGTCAGTTAGATGGGGGCCCAACTCTAGCCGTATTGTGTGTAAATGGCAGGATGTTTCCAGCCGTGACACAAGGGCGATGGAACTCACTGCCCAGATAATGCAGACTAACTGTGCCTGGAACGGTACAGACTTTAAGTCCGGGACATCACTGGGAGGCATTTCCCACTGAATCTTTGGATAGGACTCAGACAAGGAGTGGACACTGCGAGCTGCCCATGACGGCATGGACTGTCACTGGGCAGGGGCTCTTTGGAGGACGTCTCCAAGGGCAGGGAGGGAATCAGGTGACACTGGAGATCTCACTCCATCTTTGCAGCCTCCTGCTGACTGAGGCTCCTATGTACTTTTCTGACTCTTGACAGCAAAGTGGTTGCTCAGCGCCAGTGCCTGCCTGGATGGGATCAGGCTGGGGCCTGGGATCATGCAGTTTAGACTCTAAGGCCTAGTTATATCCAGAGCAGGGGCTCAGCTTTCGAGGTGACGACAAGGACGAATTAGCAGAGCAGACCAGGATGAGCTGGGAGGAGCAGGTGATGATAGGAAAGGATTCCGCCAGGTCAGGGCAAGAGGGGCTTCCTGAACCCCTGCCACACTCCCCGCACTGGGCCTGGCCCGGGGGCCACAAGGTGGGTACAGCAAAGCCCTTGCCGTGTGAGATAGACAACTCTGGCCATTCAAGGTGGGGATATTGAGTCTGAGGAAAATGCAAGACACCATGGGAGACAGAGAAGAAGCGTCCATCCCAGCCTGGACAAAATGACCTATGAGGCACAAGTCCCAAGGGTACATAAGCCACAGAGTGGTGACAGAGGAAGATAGGTAAGCTATTCCTCACAGAGGGAAGAAAAAGCAAAATATAATATATATAATGTTATATAATATTATATATAATAGTCTATAACTTAGTATACAATATGTAGTTATATATATACATATATATGTATATATATATAGTATTCTATAACTTACCTGTATTGGTCATCATGATATTCTAGCACTTAGCACGGTGTCTGGCAAGCATAGGTGCTCAAAAGTCATTTGTTGAATGAATAATAAAGCTGGTACTTACACATTGCTTATTAGTTTAATCTATTCAATAGCCATGTGAGGCAGACGTTATTATTGCCCTAGTACAGATGGGAAATAGAGATGGAGAGAGACGACATAACTCACTCAAGGTCAAGTCGCTTAAATAAACTTATAAGTGGCAGGGCTTGGACTCAAGCAGAAGGATCCGGCTCCGAAGCCTGAGCCCTGAGCTGCTTTGCTACCGTGTGGCCTCCGCGGATCTCTCAAGGTTGAGCAGGTCGCTGGGTACATGGACCACATGCAGGGGTGCAGAGTTGGCCGGCGCGGCCGTGTCCAAGTCCCATAGCCTGAACAGCGAAGCAGAAAGCAATATTTTCTCACAATTCTGGAAGCTCTCAGTCCAAGATCAAGATAAGGCCTCTCTCCTTGGCTCGCGGATGACCACTTTCTCCCTATCTTCACATCATATGTTGTGTCTGTGTCCAAATCTCCCCTTTCAAGAACACCAGTCGTCTTGGCCTAGGGCCCACTGTAATGATGTCATTTAACTTTATTGCCTCTTTAAACATCCAGTCTCCAAATACAGTCACATTCTGTGTTGATGGGGGTGAGGATGTCAGCATAGGAGTGGGGAGTAGTGTTCAGCCCATCAGAGGGGCTCGGGAAATAGGGTGGGAGAGGATGCTGGAGGGATGGTCCAAGCCCAAACCCTACTGGTGTCTGCACAAAAATGATGCATCCAGACTACACCTGGAGGCCAAGGCAAGACCCTCTGCTAGAGTATGAGGCTGTGACAGACAGTCTGAGGCGCTTTTGTGCACCCACCACTTCAGTGAAACCGAGGGCCCCCCCGACACCCACTTGACAGTTGACAAAATAAAATTAGTGATAACAGCAGAGCATTGCCAGTTCACAATTGCATGCATTGGCTGTAGCCAGTGATGCATGGAGAATTCCTCTTTAGCTAGACCTAGTGGGATTAACTGAACACCATACAGTTAACCAAAGCGCCCCAACAGATGAAATGGACAACAGTGAAGTTAGACTAGCGGGTGTTGCCAATTGCAAATCAAGAACAGTCATCAAAAGTAATAGCTTGCTCAAGACCACTTGGCTAATTCACCAGTAGCAAGGCACCCCACCCACACATGCACACTGAACTGGAGGTGCTGACACCCCGCATGAGCATGTGTGGCGATGCTGCAGAGATACAGGGAACTCGGACCTCTCAAAAGATGAATCTCAGCCCTGAGTACCACATATTGGTCACTGTTCATAACTCACCCAGCAGGTTAGTAATAAATAGGTCGTGGTCTGATGTCAAAGCAAAAGCTCATGGAAGGCTGAGCCATGCACCTGGAAGAATGAAAGAAGAGATCCGCTGTACGCATTTGTTCATGGTCCAGAAAATGACTCTCTGCTTCCCCACCATCACCACCAGGAGCTACAAACATTTTGAAAATCTTTGCAGTGAAGAAATAGCTCAGATCCACAGCTATCTGTCCTGTACCCTAGGACCCTTGCCCACCAGGAGGCAGGACCTGATGCACATTTAAACATGTTTAAACATATCTTCACTGAGAGCTGAATGCATTTGCTAAATCCATATTTAAAATCTCAAAGGACACGGCAACATTTGGCAGGTCATGTTCCAGCAGAAAAAGCCCTGGACAGGGAGCTTGGCAGGGGCTGAGCATGGCCCAGCTCCACCCCGAATCAGCTGCATCTGAGGTCCCTCTTAGCCCTGTGTGCGCTCATCCGTGTAGTGATACCCAAGATTCTTTCCAATCTGAGACCTTTACATGTGTTGCTCTATTTTCCTGCTCACTGCCTTAAGGATCTATTGTTATGTAATTATTTACTACCAAGTCTGGAAGCTTAAAACAATATACACCATGGGTCAGGGTTGAAGGCGTCGCTCATCTGTGCCCTTTGGCTCTGGGTTTCTCCCCAGGTGCAGCCATCTAGAGGCTCAGTGAGGGACAGTTCTGTCCCAAAGATGGTGTCCGTGGTCCTTGGCAGGATTCAGTTGCTTGTCCTTTAGGATTGAGGACATCGGTTCCTCCCGAGTTGTTATCTGACAGCCTCCCTCAGTCCCTTGCCAAAGGGCATGGGCACAGGGCTGCTGGCAACATGAGGCTGTCTTCTTCAGAGCCCCAAGGGACAAAGCCAGAGACAGTGTCAGTGGGAATGAAGTCGCGGGTCCTCGTGACTTAATCTCAGGAGTGACATCACCTTCCCCATGCTACTCATTAGAAGAGAGTCCCCAGGACAAGCCCGGGCTCAAGAGGAGGAGACCACACACAGACAGACGGTGGGGCGTGCTGGGGACCATGGCAGAAGCACCATGCTCTCCTCCTCTTTGTTCACTTGGTTCCCATGGGTCATCAGGGATGGAAGGCCCCCACCCCAGCTTGTCCAAGGTGTCCCATTATAGAGGGGTGGAGAGGCGGGGTTGTTTCATGGAGAATGATCAGCAGGACTTCTGCCAGCTGAAGCCCCATGGCCATTAACAGCAGTTGCTTCAGCCTCCTATTCAGGCAAAGAACTGGGGCAGAAAGGCATGTCTGAGACACCTTCCATCCGTCTCTCATGCTTCATGGGACGTTGTGACCTCCTGTCCTCCAAGCCTGAGTCACAGAACCTTTGAGGGTGACAAGACCCCTGGGGAGTCACTGTGTTCAATCTGTTCTGTGGAGCTCCTGCATATTCTGGAAGAGGAAAACAAAGATTGCCTTTGTGGGATGGTAGCTGGAATCTTCTCCGAGGAGGAGGGGTGGGGTGGTTCATTGTGGAGAGTGAAGAGAGAGTTAGAGTTTGCCTTAAATCTCAGAGACTTTGGCCATGAACTTTTCAGCAATGCTGAAACTGTTAGGATTTTGGCAACTCTTAGAGATGGACTAAATGCCTCTTGCATAAAGACGTGTGCACCAGTCTTTGGGTCCCCAGGGGTGGAATGTTATGGCTTATGTCTTGATGTCACCCACAAAGCCTCATGTAGTCATAACTAAGGCTTTTGGAGGTGGTTGGATCTAGAGTGTGTGATGCTGGGATCAAGGATGTGATCCTAGGATTAAAGGTGCCCCACGCTGGTTGTGAGTGTTACCCACCCTAAGGGTTATAGTCTCAATAGAATATAAGGGACAGAAAGAAGACTGCTGTTGCTGCTTTTTCACTACTTCACTGCTACCTGCCTTCTGCCTGTCCCACTTTTCCATGGACTATTTCTCCTCTGTGATGCCCCTCTCCTACACCACCCTGCCTTGGAGTCAACTGATTATGGACAGAAGCCTCTGCAAACTGTGAGCCAAAATAAACCTTTCCTCATTTAACTTTGGGCATTGGGTATTTTGTTTCAGCAATGAGAAAAGTAATGAAGACAGATGTTTTGCGAGATGTGACAGGAAAACAGAGTGTGTATTAGCTTTCTCATTGCTGAGACCCAATGCCTGATACCCACAACTAAAAAGGGAGGAGAGGTTTAATGTGGCTCATGGCTTTAAGGGATTCAGTCCATGGTTGACTAGCTCCAAATCAGAAATGGCACAGTAGAAGCCAGAAAGCAGAGAGAAGAGGGGAGCTGAGGAGCGAGATATACCTTTCCAGGTTTCCTCTCTAGGGATCTGCCTCCTCCAACCAGGCCTGAGCTCCTAACAACATCTTTACCTACACATTCATCCATGAATCAGCCCCTTGATGAGTATGGTGCCCCCATGTTCCAATTACCTTCCCAAAGCTTCACCTCTGGGCACAGGAGGCTTGTGAGGGACATTCTAGATCTATCCTGAACAGCAGGCATCTCCAAGGTCTTGCCTTAGCTGACAGGAAGGACGTGGGAACATGAATCTTGGGAAGTGAATAACCCTGAGAGCTGGCTGATGAATATGCACTCACCAGTTGAACACCAGGCTCATCCCTCGAGTCCAGAAGCAGGGCCTCACCACTCTCCAGCCCCAAGGCAGGATCACGGTGGGTGGGACCATGCAAGGATGGGTGTCGAGGGACAGGGTTCCAGGAGACCTGCAGAAGTGCCTCACAATTCCACAGCCCTTGTCAGTCAAACAGCTTGTGTGAGTATTTGTTCAATGTAAGCCTCCTCTCTCCATCTACACTGGGTACTCTGCTCCTGTTTTTGTTGAGTTTGGTGTTTCCTGCTTCTCAACTGGGGTCTGGAACTTGTATGCGGAGTGAGAGAATTAATGAATCGATCAATCAGTGCTCCACTGGGTGACATTCCACTTCTCCTTTGAGACCCAGCTCAGAGGCTCTTTCTTTCTGAAACCCTGTCTGTTTCCTGGGCAGTTTCAAAGGCCCCCTCTCTCAGGCTCCCATCACTGCCCCTACCTGTACCCATCATTACCATTGCATGCTCACTGAGGTACTGTGTGATGCTGCTTACAAACTAATGCTCCAGAGTGGTCCTCTCAGGGTCTCATCCTCTTCCGGCTCTGATTGCTTCTGAGACCTTGGCAAATTTGCTGGACTTCTTCATTCCCTTATGGGTAAATTATGCCAATAATAGTTGTGTTGTGAAGATTAAAGACATTAATACATATTCAGCACTTAGGATGATGCCAAGCAGATAGTAAGTGCTCAATAAATGTTGGTTATTCTCCAGATTTGCTCACTCATCACCCTCCACTGCAATTATCTCCTAATTAGGCAAGGAGTCTGGCTTGCTCATTTCAATGCCACAGCCTGGCACTCAGTACTGTAAATCCTGCATTCACTTAGGGACTCATTTTGCCTAAGGGGAATAGAAACCTCTCGAACCCTGAGACCTAGCCTTGTGACTTCTCACCTTCTCTTCTGTGCTCCCCAATACTACTGTGTGGCACACATAGACAGCCCACCTTGGAGGCTCAAGGAGGACTGTGTATTCCAGGATTCTTTGCCCCATCCCATCATTAATCTTGATTAGGGAGTCCTTGCACTGGAGTTAATTTTCTTGTAGATGTCTATCAGTCATGTAGCAGGGAACCTCTCCTGAGCTAATGAGGAATCATAGTCCTGCCATGCTATTACTTAGCTAATTAGTACACAGATTTCAGGGGTGGGGGAGAGAAAGGTCAGAGAAGATATCAGTAGAAAGAGAGAAAGTTGGTGGCAGGTCCTGGAGGCTCCAAACTCTGCCCAACCAGGAGCAAGGGTTCTGCACCACAGGGACACGCTCTGTCTAGCCTCCCACTCCAGAGGCTCTGAACTGCTTGCAGCCAGATGCAAGGTCCCAGTGGTGCCACACTCTGGAGTGCATTCCACCTAGCCACCTGGGTCCTGAAGGCTCTGAACTCCACCCAGCCAGGTGCAAGACCCCAGCACCAAACCCCAGGGGTGTGTCTCTCCTGGCCACTTAGGTTGCAGAGGTCCTGAACTCCACCCAGCCAAGTGCTAGGCCCTGGCAACATGCTCTGAGGGTGTGCCCCTGCTAGCTGCAGGGAGGATACAAGTTCTGCCCAGTCCAGTGTCCCAGAGCAACCCAACAAAGTACATTAGGGGAATACATGGCCAGCTTCACAGGCCACAGAGCACAAGGCTCTGGCACAATAGTTTGGGGGTGTGCCCTGGCTAGACAGGGTGATATTGGAGGATTGAAGCTCTACCCAGTGTAGTGGTCCAGTACAATCCATCGGGAGGCTGCCTGGCCAGCCACACAGGTCCCAGAGGAAAATGACAAAACAAAAGAGCAAGATGCAGTCTCAGTTCTCCAGGCCACTGAGAACAAACCCAAGAGATACTGAAATGGAAGACACTGGAAATTGCACAACTGAACTTTCTGAAATGACAGCAGCTGAAATGAAGAAACAACTCCATGAAGGTACAGAGGAAACCAGATCAGAAATAATCTCTCAGGTAAAAAATGAAATGGCAAACATTGTGAAATAAATGCTGTGTGTATCTAAAGAAGATCAAGGTAAAAAAAATAGAAGGACACAAGAAAATGATGGAAACCTTGAATGAACAACATAAGACAGAATTAGGATGCATGAAACAGATTCAAAGGGATATTCAGGAAATTAAAAATTCCATTGAAAGTTGGCAAAACCCCTTGAATGAAGCTGAAGATAGACTCTCAGACCTTGAAGGCAGCATGAAAGCTTATGATCACAAAAGAAAAGATCTCTTAAAAATAACAAGGAACCAGGAAACAACAATTCAACAGCTACAAGATGATGCCAAGAGGAGCAATGTAAGATTGATAAGTGTCAACGAAAAAGCAGGGGTCAATACGAATGACCTGTGAAGACTATTTGCAGAAATAATAGCAGAAAATTTTCCAAATATGGAAGAAAATCTGATATACACATAAGTGAGGTATACAGAACACCAATTAACTGTAACCAAAATAAATCTTCACCCAGACATACAATAATTAGGATATCAGAAATTCAACACAAGAACAGAATACTAAAAGCTGTCAGAGAAAAGAAACAGATCCCCTATGAAGGGAAGCCTATCAGAATTATGGCAGACTTCTCAACACAAACTTTCAAGTCAAGAAGATCTTGGAGTGAAGTATTTCAAATCCTGAAAGAAAACAACTTTCAACCCAGATTGATGTATCTTGCAAAACTATCTTTAAAAATTGATGTAGAAATAAGGTACTTACATGACAAAGAACAACTGAAGAAATTCATGGCCACCAAACTAACACTATAAAGAGTACTGAAAGACACTCTAGAAAGAGACAAAGGTAACTACAGTCCCAAGAACAATAACAAAAGGAAACCACAAAGTAGGGCAAACAATTAAACAGAAAAATAGAAAACCAACAACAGAAAGATAGCATGACAGTGATAAGTCAGTACATATCAGTTATATCAATCAATATAAATGGTCTCAACTCACCAATAAAAAGAAACAGACTGGCAGAATGGATAAGAAATAAAATTCAACAATATGCTGTGTACAAGAAATACATTAAACTCAAAAGGAAATTCACAAACTAAAAATCAAAGTATGGAAAGCAATACTCCATGCAATAGGAACTCAGAAAAAAGCAGGGGCAACTATTTTGTTTGCAGACAATGTGAACTTCAAACTAAGAATGAGCAGAAGAGATAAAGAAGGTCACTGCATACTTGGTAGGGGAAAACTTGAAGAGGAAGAAATTATAATAATAAATATATATGCACCAAATATGGAAGCACCAAACTATGTAAGACAAATCTTAATAGACATGAAAAAACAAATAAACAATAATACAGTTATAACAGGGGACCTTAACACCCCATTGTCACAAAGAGACAGATCAACCAAACAAAAAACCAGCAAAGGAATAACAGAACTGAACCAAACTTGTGAACAAATGGACCTAGTAGATGTATACTGAGTGTTTCATCCAACAACATCAGAATACACATTCTTCTCAGCTGCACATGGATCATTCTCTAAAATAGATCATATACTAGTCCACAGAACAGGCTTAAGTAAATGCAAAGGAATTGAAATAATTCCATACATATTATCTGACCAAAGCACAATGAAATTAGAAATTAATGACAAAGAAACTCACAAGAACCCCATAAGCAGACGGAAATTAAATAAAACTCTCCTAAACAATCAATGGGACACAGAAGAAATTAAAGAAGAATTTAAACAATATCTACAATCAAAGAAAAATGCAAATATAAATTACCAGAAATTGTGGGACACAGTGAAAGCAGTCCTCAGAAGGAAATTTATAGCACTAAATTCCCACATCAGAAAAATGCAAAAAACACACATAAGCAACCTAATGTTGCACCTCAAACTTCTAGGAAAAGTAGAGCAAGTCAAGTCCAAAGCCCAAAGAAGGGAGGAAATTATAAAGATCAGAGCAGAAATTAATGCAATTGAAACTAAGAAAGCAATACAAAGAATTAATGAATTGAAGAGTTGGTTCTTTGAAAGAATAAATGAAATTGATAAACCCCTAGCCAACCTTATCAAAAACAGGAAAGAAAAAACTTAAATTCATGCAATAAGAAATGAAAAGGGTGAAATCACTACAGACCCTGTGGAAATACAGAAGATCATCAATACCTACTTCGAAAATCTTTACTTTCATAGGTTTGATAACACGGAAGAAATGGACAGATTCCTAGAAACATATGAATTACCAAAGCTGAATCAAGAAGATGTAAAACTGCTGAATAACCCAATTTCAGTTAATGAAATTGAAAATGTTATTAGAACCTTACCAACAAAGAAAAGCCCAGGTCCTGATGGATTCACTGCTGAATTCTACAAGAAATTTAGGGGAGACTTAATGCCAACACTCCTCAAACTCTTCAATGTAATTGAAATGGAAACAAGTCTCCCTAATACATTCCTGGAAGCAAGTTTTACCCTAATACCAAAACCAGAGAAAGACCCAACCAAAAAAGAAAATTATAGGTCAATCTCCCTAATGAACATAGATACAAAAATCTTCAATAAAATACTGGCAAACAGAATGCAACAAGTCATCAGGAAGATTATACACCATGATCAAGTTGGATTCATCACAGGAATGCAGGGATGATTCAACATATGCAAATCGATAAATGTAATACACCATATCAACAGAGCCAAGGACAAGAACCACATGATCATCTCAGTAGATGCAGAAAAAGCTTTTGACAAAATCCAACATTCATTCATGACCAAAACCCTACAGAAAGTTGGAATAGATGGCTCTACCTCAACCTGATATCATAAACCAACAGCCCATATCTTACTAAATAAACAAAAACTGAAAACTTTCAACCTAAAATCAGAAACCCAACCAAATTTGTCATAGCCAAATCTTGGAAACAACTCAAGTGCCCATCAATCAAGGAATGGGTAAAAAAAAGATGTGATGTTTTTATACAATGGAGTACTACTCAGCTATCAAGAAAGATTGCATCGAGACTTGTAAGTAAATGGACACGACTTGAGACCTTACTCATAAGTGAAATAAATCAAACCCACATGTGTAAATACTATATTGTCTTCCTACTGTAAGAAACTGAAAAAGTATATATGATCTAAAATCTACAATAAATACTGTGTAAAGGTAAGAAACTGCTCAAAGAGGAAAAGTAATTGGGATAGGGGAAAGGAGGAAAGAAGGAAGGGAAAAGGAAAAAGACACAAATTTGTATATTTGGATACATAAGATACTAAATGACTATACTACTAAATTTATTAGTCATTGGGAAAGAACAGTTAATACTCATATGATTAGATCAATTTTATATGTCTATATTTGTTAATCTAAACAACACTTTTGAAGGTAACAATATGCAATATTACAACCATTGTCAAATTCCTATCATCTTGTTTTATAAACCTATAATATTATTGTATTGGATTTGTTGCTGCTGTTGTTTGTTTGTGCCTTTTGCTTTTTGTTTTGATTTTCTGTGCCTTTTTTCTCTTAAAAAAAAAAAGAAGGAAAGAAAGTTGTGATTTTTTAAAGGGACTGGATGATGGGAGGGGCAGAGGAGGCGGGACACTTGCCGGGAAGTCAGGCCGGGGCGTGGATGGTCCTGGGCAGCCCTTCCTGGAGCCAGCTCCCCCTGCCTAGGTTATGAGAGGCTCTGGTGTGCGGATCTGACCCAACATCTTGGTGAACAAGTGCAGAAGCCAGCTGGGCAGGGCCTGGCCAAGGGAGTGTCAAGGTCAGCCCGGACCCCTGGAAGCCTAGGCCCTCCCAGTCATGGTCAAGCCAGAGCAGCTGCAGGCTGTTTGCTTTGGTACTTGCTTTCTCTATGTTCTTTGTCCTGTCAAAGGAAACCAGAGCTGGACAGTGTACCAGTAGACGTGGATTTGATTCAGGACCATAGCACTAGCGGGGAGAGCTTAGCAGAAAGCCAGCTCAGCTCTGCACAGAGCCCGGCAAGTGGCAGTTTGCAGGCAATGGGGTCAGCGAATGGAAAATTACCAAGAGGAAACACCGGAGGCTAAAGGAGCCTACAGAATTCTTGCTGAAGGCCGGGTGGGGTAACCAGGCATCACCTGGGGCCTGGCAGAGGAAGGGGAAACAAATCAGATATTAAATACACATGGTGATCAGATGTAAAAGATGGAGAAGTCTGCCTAAACCAGTTTAGCAGGGTTTTTGTTAAAACTAGATTCTACCAGGAAGTGCACAGATGGACCTAAGAGAGGTGTCGGGAGATGGCCTAAAGTTTGGTCAAGCACAGAATCTTTGTTCTTTGGCTTAAGATTCAAATTCTGAAGGATGTAGTGGCACAGGTCTAATTCCGGCACTCTGGGAGGCTGAGGCAAGAGGACTGCAAGTTTAAACCCAATCTAGGCAATTTAGAGACTTATGGAAACCCTGCCCCAAACTAAAATGGAAAAGGCCTGGAGATATAAGTAAGTGTGAAGACCCTGGATTCAACCCCCACTACTGAAGATGATGGTAAGAAGATAGTAAGTGCTCGATAAATTTTGGCTATTTCAACAAATGTTGGCATTTCCAAGAAAGGAAAGAAGGAAGGAAGGAAGGAAGGAAGGAAGGAAGGAAGGAAGGAAGGAAGGAAGAAAGAAAGAAAGAAAGAAAGAAAGAAAGAAAGAAAGAAAGAAAGAAAGAAAGAAAAATTCACCCTCCAAATTTAAAACAGCAGCATTTCTCAAGAGAACTGGCAGTCAGGAGCCCACGTGGGGCTGAGCTGGGTCCTCTGCTTGGGAACCTCACAACCTGCGTCCAGGTCTTGGCCCAAGGATCTGCCTTCCAACTCCCTTCTGCACGGCTTAGCATGGTCCCTGGCCTCACAGCGCTGAGCCAAGTGCGGAGGTCCTCACTCGGGTCACCCAGTCATTGTTCTCCTCAGTCCCTGTCCTCCCTCTCCGTGGGCTGCCGCTAGCAGGGCAGTTGGCTTCATCAGAGTGAGTGAGTCAGGGGCCTGCAGGGAGCCTGGAGCCACAGGAGAGGTTGCCTGCCCTCCTAACTTGGGGAAAAGAGCCAGGAGGGAGAGGAGCTTTGTTGTGGCCTTTGTTGCTGGGTCCCTCACAGCTGGACAGAGGCCTGCCGTAATGTAGAAGCTCAATACCTCCCTGCATGGGGTATGAGCCTGAGGCTCCCTCTGGGCAGGGCTGGCTCCTGGAAGTTCCCACAGAGCTCTGCAGCTCAGAGCCACCTCCTCGCTCCGAGGCCACTTGGCTTTACCGTAAGGGTCCATCTGCAGCGGGCTGCCCCTGACCTCTCCCTCTAGGGGAAGGCAAACTGCATCCGGAAGCAGATGTGTGCAAATTGGGTTTGCAGCTGGGGTCAAACTTCACCATGCTTTATCCCGGTTGTCACCTGGCTTTGAGACAGACTGTTTCTCCAAGTGACACCTCTCCTGCACAGTTTCTCCTTGCTGGGATGAGGGCTCAGTTGCGTCCATCGGTCCCCTCTTGGTCATCTCTGTGACCACTCTGTTTCAGCCACTGTCATCTCTCAGTGGCCTCCTGCATGGTGGCCTCATCTCCATTCATCCCCTTCTTCTGATTCTCCACATGGCAGCCAGACAGGCTTTTCGGAAACATCAGGGCTGAGGGTGGCTCAGTGGCAGGGCGCTTGCCTGGAGTGCATGAAGGCCTGGGTTCCAGTCCCAGTATTACTGAATGAATGAATGCACATCAGATCAGGCCATTCTCCTGCCTTAAACCTGCCTTGCCCACACACTCTCTCCCTGCAGCCTACCCTGAACATGGTGCTGGCCAAAGTGAGGGGAAGCTCAGCTCCACGCTGGTCCCTGCCAGCTGGAAGCCCTCAGGGACCGCTTTCCCTGCAGATCAGCTGAACCTCCCAGAGGGCATTGGGCAGTGGGGTTGGCTCCCCCGTCCCACTGGTCTCCAAGCTCCTCTAGGCAGGACCATGCTGTGTCCCCACCATCCTCCTCCCCTGCCTGCCGACCCTTGCTTTGCACCAGGTGAGTCTAGAGGGAGTTTGCAAAATGCCCTTGACCCTGCCTTTTCCCCAGATAGTCTTCATTTATGGAGAAAAGCGACTTGAAGCAGTAGAGTGTTCATTCATTCACTTGTTCATCCACTGAGCTTCTATCACAAGCAAGAGCCCTGATGGGATTTGCTGTCTAGAATTTGGGAATCATCACCACTCACTTGGTCAGCCAGCGTCTGTCCACTGCTATTGCGAGTGCCTGTTACCCAGGAAAGTCTCCTCTCCCACAGTCATTAGCCCTGTGATCCAGCCACCCCACTTCTGGGTGGATGTGGAAACCAAAAGGACAGAGGATAGGATATTAAGGAGAAATTTACACACCCATGTTCACAGCAGTGTTCACAACAGCCCAGAGGTGGAAGCAGCCTAGGAGCTCACTGATAGGTGAATGGGTGAGCAAGACATGGTATATACACACCATACGAGGGAATAGTATTCAGCCGTAATAAGTAAGGCAATTCTGACACATGTGGCCTCGTACATGAACCCCGAGGACGTCATGCTAAGTGAAAAAAGCCAATCAGGAAAAGACTAACACTGTATCTTACTATTTAGCTGAGGAATCTGGAAACGGAAACAGGGATGGTGGTTGCCGGGGCAGCAGGGAGGTGGGGTACTGGGAGTTTCAATTTTGCAAGATGAAAAAGTCCTAGAGATTGATTGCGTGACAATGGGAATCTACTTCACACTGCCACATTGTACACTTCGAGATGGCTAAGATGATTCAGCTTATGGCTTGAGTATCTTATCACAATTAAATTAGAGACAGAGAGAGGAAGGGAGGCCCTCCTGTCACGAGGACCTGTGTGGGTGGGGAGGTCCCCGGGAACCAACCTTGGCCTCTGAGCCCCTCCTCCCCAAGAGCTCTGCCCTAGGCCCCTCCTCCCCGCTCTCCCTCGGTGGCCAGAGTGTGACTGTGCCTCCTCTCCCCCGCCACCCCAAGACTCTGCTGACTTAGGCCACTCCTTCCATCTTTCCTGTAATCTGAAATAAATTAGAAAGGAAATAAAGAGGAAAATCAAACTGCAGAGAACAGGTTCCCACCCCACAGCTGCCAGCCTGCATCTCCAGTTCAGCCCTTCTGGGTTCCACTCGGACCGCCTCTGGCCGCCTCCCGATGCCTTTACGGACAAGTAAAGACGGGTCAGCCAACCAGGCTCGCTCTCGTGGAGACCGCCGGATACCCACTGCCATGGCCGCGACCACTGCCTGCCTGTAGGCTCTGCCTCTACTTCCCCATAGTGCCCGGGCTCTGCCTCCTGGGGCACTGATTGTCTCCTTCAGCCCAGCCCGGTCTTGGGCCCTGGAACCCCGTGTTTCCCTGCTGGTTTTGCCTCCACGGCAGCTCCGAGTCCCACGGGCCTTTTCCTCCCAGCCGCTGAGTGCCCTCCACGTGCCTGGGCCTGAGAGTCTTGGGAAGAGAGGCCTTCCGGATGGTCTCCTGGGGTGACTTGGCCCCGGGAAGGAAGCACCTGCCTTTGTTCCTGACCACCCGAAAACTAGGGCACGAGTTCCAGAGATGAGAGGCCAGCGCTCCACATCCTTGACCCCGGTCCTTGGCCGTCAGAGAGCTGTAATTGCTCTGAAATCATCCTCCACTGGACACTTCCCCGCGGAGCTCTCGGCTCCTCTCTCTCTCGCTCGCTCTCTGCCTCTGGGACCGGGCAGATGAAAGCCACCCTCCCTCTGCTCCAGCCTGAGTGTGATAAAAGCTGGCCCTGGACTGTAGGGACACAGCTTTAACAGATGCCACTGGCCAGGCCTGTGCTCACACTTCAGCCGGCAGCCCCGCAGGACACAGGGTGTCACATCCCCTGGCCCTCGTGGAGCAGAAGGAGGCTCACCTGGAGGGGGCGTCGTCGTCTGCACAGGGCCACCTGGAGGACAGCTTCACAGTGACCTCC